>JABUQX010062966.1:20000-46569 GCA_015478945.1 Trachelipus rathkii | reverse complement strand
TATATATATATATATATATATATATATATATATATATATATATACTATATTATATATATATATATATATATATATATATATATATATATATATATATAATTATATATATATATATAATATACTTTTATATATATATATATATATATATATTATATAATATATATATATATATATATATTAGGGGTATAGCAGTTATCTATTCTTCTTGTTCCTCCACTTCACAGGTAGTTGTTAATTGTTATTTTGAAGTTCTCCGTATCGACTTCCCTCTTACATTGGAGAACCTAAATAACTAGTTACTAACTCTTAGTTTGCTTTCACTGTAGAAGTCACCTCTTTCGCACCTAGGAAGCTATGTATTACGCTTTCTACTTTAGACTGAGCAAACCAGTAAATAATATAATAGTTAGAACTCTTTTATAGTTATCACTTTAATGGTAGAGTTAAACAATTTTGTATTTTTTGGCTAATGTTATTAAACATCATGTTTTATTAAATAGAAAAAGGTCGTTGCAAATCACTAAAGTAGAGGAGTATTTAAGATATATAATTTTTCTTGTCGCACTCCATATCTGGAGAGAGAAGTTTGAGAAAATACATTTCAAAAAGCATGTCAAGACAGAAAAAAGGCAGTAAATGACCAGCTAATGTATGTGCATACAAATCGTACCAAAATATAAGTTATTTATATAATAAGATATAAAATATGATATAACATATTATATTACGAGGAAATATATTGTTTAGTAACATATTACAATGAGAAATACATCTAATAAAAGTTAAAAACCTTTCTTTATGTATTTGAGATATTTCATCTAAAAATGTTACGCAAGCACTTAAATTTTCTTTTAAAACTTTTGAAAAATATTTTGCATGATTAATTTTTTATTTTTTAAATACATATTCACTTCACTATATGCACTTCGCGCCCCAGAGGCGGAGCACATTAATCACTAAATTAAATTTTAAACACTAAATTTACTGAATTAATCACTTAAAACGCACTTTGCTCACTGAGTTACATCTAGACACTAAAGCTTGTTCCTACTGTTCAGTAGATAAAGTGACCACTGTGAAGGCGAATCTTGATTCGATTGAGGAACCATATGTGAACGCGAATAAACAACCGAGTGAGGAACCATCTGTGGGGTTGAATGGAGTACGGCAGGCTTCAAATGACTAATAGAAACGACATCCGTCCGTCCATGAGGAAGTTGTGTCTTGCAGCATCGATCCATCCGTTGAAGAACCTTGTAAGGGCCAGAATAAGGTGCTTCCAAACTCTTCCGAATGCGATCGACACGAAGAAAGACATGGGTACAGGTTGAAGTTCTGCAAGAATGTATGATGATGCACTGGAGTGATGAAGAGGTTGTAGCTGTCGAATATCCAGTTGTTTCATGTGAGCCATAAATTTTCTCATGAAGTCGCTGTAAAAATCTCTGTTTTTGGGTGCTTGAAGAAGTTCTAATGGACAAAGAGGATGTTTTTCCGGTTACTGTTTGAAAAGGAGAGAATCCGGACTAATCAGGGATGCAACGAAGATTTAGCAAGATGGCTGAAAGAGAGAATAACCAGTTTTGTTTCCGCGCCATGATAGCACTCTTCAGCGATCGATGAAACCTTTCGATTTTGCCATTTGCCGAAGGGTGCTAAGCGCTGGTACGGAGTCTATGAAATCCAATTAATTTTGGAAGTTTGTTGAAAAATTTCCCTTTAAATTGTTCTTTCCATTTCGATATTATATAAAGAGGAATGTCGAATCTTGATATCCATTGCATGAAGGCAAATGTGAAAGATTTTGAAGTAGTATTTATCAGAGGAATCGCTTCTGTCCACTTAGTGTTCTTGCCGATGCAAGTGAGAAGATATCTGATGACTGGAGCTGAACTATCGGTAAAGGAAGATGGAGGTAATGGTCCCACGATGTCGATATGCAATGTTTCAAATTGCTTCCATGGGAGCAATAGGTGGTTTAGTGTGGCCTTTGAATTTTTGAAAGTTAGCATTGCTGACAAGAGCGAACCAAAATTCTGATGTCACGATCCATGTTAGGCCAGAAATACCCAGTCTTTATAAAACGCAGAGAAACCTTAGCTCCAGGATGAGACATTTGGTGAAAATTTTTGAAGATCTGTTCGCGGCAAAGTTTTGAAAAAAATGGTCACGAAAAACCTGAGGAGGTATCACACTATACATGAAGATTATCTTGTAGAGCCTCTGAAAAGTTGTAGTTTCTTTATCTATGATTGAAGACAAGCGATAACAAGTAAACCGAAAGCATCTACTGTTGCTGAGGATATTCGGGAAAAAGCATCTGCCACAATGTTATTTGCTCCCCTCAGGTAGGTCATTGAAGAGACATATTCTGTTAAAATAAAAAGGTGACGTTGCTGCTGGCCAATCTTTGTTCTATTTCTACTATAGAAAGCTGAGACGAGAGGTTTGTGATTAGTGCAAAAGATGTCATTTCTTCTTTCTAACATATGCTTGAAATGAAGAACAGAAGAGTAGGCTGCTAAAAATTCACGGTCGAAAGCTGAATATTTACGTTGTTGTTGTTTTGATAGCTTTTGGCTGTAGAAATCTATAGGTAATGGCTGTCTATCAATCATCTAATGAAGGGTGCTCCTCTAAATGTCTGACTACTATCCGTTAGATGTTGAAGATGAGCTACATTTGGAATAGAAAATGGAAGAGTTTTGGCGTTTGAAATTGATTCTTGATTTCGATAAAGACTTCTTCTTTTGTAGTCCAAGTGAGGGACTTATCTTTTGGATGGTGTTTTGCCTTTTCTGATAAAGGAAAGACCAGCTTTACAAAACAAGAGATGAAACGGCGGTAGTAGCCAATCATTCCCAAGAAACTTCTAAGAGTTGCCTCTTTTTGAAGAAGGGGAAATTCCCTCTGAAGAAATGTGATATCCCAAATAGTTGAAAGATAACCTGAATAATTCACATTTTTCCAAGGATATTTTGAAAAAATTTTCTTGAAGAAGTTTAAAAACTGTACTAAGATGTTTTTCATGTTGTTCTGGAATTGATGAAAAATCAACAAATCATTTAGATATACGTAAACAAATTAAAGGTGTCTAAAAATGGAGCCCATTATTCTTTGAAAAGTACGCCTAGCATTTTTCAAACCAAATGACAGAAACATATTCATAAAGGCCAAAAGATTTTGTTATTTCAAATTTTTCAATGTTCTCCGGTCGTATTGGAATTTGGTGATATGCCCTCTGAAGGTCTATTTTGTTGAAGTTTATTGATCCCTGTAGGTGTTGCGAGAGACTATGAATGTGAGGAGGTGGATACCCATCTCTTTTAGTTATTACATTTAAAGATCTGTAATCGCCACAAGGCCTCCAAGTTTCTGGGGTTTTCTTTGTCACCAGATGAAGTGGAGAAGCCCAAGAAGACTTGGAAAGTCTAATGATTCCATTCTTCAAAATGATGTTGAATTCAGCTTTTGCTGTTTTGAGATTATCTTCAGGAAGACGGCGTCTTGCAAACACTGGTGGAGACTAACCAGTCTCTATGTAGTGAACAGGTTCGTTTGGATTAAATTTGATGTTGGTCAGGTCGATAGGTGTGGTTAACAAGGGAAACTCCTGAATCAAAGATGAGATATTAGAGTCTTCGATGTTAGCATTGATTTGTAATGAAGGAACCTATTCGGAAAAGAGGCTTGAAGAGGTGCTTGAAGAGAAGTATTTGTATCTTGTAGAGTTTTCTTCCCACAATCGATAATTAAGTGTAATGGTGTAGAAAATTCATACCCAATATTGGCATTGGGATATCTCCTACTATGAAAGTCCAATTAAATTCTCGAAGAAGCTTCTTGACCGTTATATATGTCGCTATTTCATCATGACACTTGTTGACCGAGCAATTGGCTGCGGAATAATTAACATTAGTTGCAAATAGAGACATGCTGGTTACCATCGAAGAAGGTAGACTTGAAACAGAGGCACCGGTGTCCAGGAGAAAGAGAGTATCTGCGCCGAATATTGTGACATTGATAATAAGTTGCGAACTGATTATAGCGCAGCAATCAGATCGCTCTTCTATTTTGCGTTGGGCAGAAGAAGAAGATCTAGAAGATGGACGAGACGAAGTTTTCACATGTACATTGGATTTATTAGGTCACTTGCATCATGGCCTGCGTGTTCTTGCCTGTTGGGTGAAGTAAATGTGAGCAAAGTAAATGTGGGGTCTTTGATTTTGACTATATGGGCAAAGTCCTGTAGGTGTTCCTGTTGTTGCTGTTGCTGTTGCTGTTGCTGTTGCTGTTGCTGTTGCTGTTGCTGTTGCTGTTGCTGTTGCTGATGATGTAGTTGCTTGTGCAATCGTTGATGTCGACACTGCCATGGCAGGAGAGAACGATATCAAAACAACTAGATCACTTGCTAGTTCGCCAAGTTTTTTAAGGGTAAGTGCTGCTGTTTGCGAAGCCATAGTAGGTCTAATGTTGGTTGGAAGAGTCTTCAGGAACTGCATCCGAATGATGTCTTCTAAAATTTTTAATTTGGCTCCATAACGGAACATTTCTCGTAAATGAAGGGAAGGCTTGCCACTGTGGGCTTCTTTGGACATAAACTCGTTGAAAAGCTCCGTCTTACTCTTCTCGTAGATGGTAATGACTGCTTTCCTCAGCGAAGTGTAAGCTTGAGCATCGAGTTCTACGGATAATATACGATCCACGACGTCTGTTGGCAATTGCGAGAGACAGTGGAAGTACTTCGTCTTCTCCGATGTAATTTTTCAAGGTGAAACTGGGCCTCTAAGACTCTGAACTAGGTTGGAACTGAAGTCTCAGAAAACACTGGAAGTTTCACCTTTATCCCGGCGATAGATTCTTCTATCTGTTCTTCGGCAGGAGGTTGCTTGGTATTAGAAGGCATCTTCTTTCTTCTTCAGTAAGGGGTATTCTTCTTGAGAGGTTATTAATTTTTTTCTGAGGTCACCAATTATGAAGTAGAGGTGTTGTAGTTATATCTTCTTCTTGTTCCTCCACTTCACAGATAGTAGTTAGTCGGTTGTTGTTTTAAAGTTCACGGTAACGACTTCCTTCTTAATTGGAAAGCCTAAATAACCAGTTACTAACTCTTAACTTGCTTTCACTGTGGAAGTCTCCTCTTTGACACCTAGGAAGCTATGGATTAAGCTTGCTACTTGAGACTGAGCGAACCAGTAAATAATAAAATCGTTAGAACTCTTTTGATAGTTATCTCTTTAATGGAAGAGTCAAGCAACTTTATATTTTGGGTTAATTTTATTAAACATCATGTTTTAATAAATACAAAAAGGTCGTTGCAAATCACTAAAGGACATGAGTATTTAAGATACATAATTTTTCTTGTCGCAAACCATATCTAGAAGAGAAATTTACGAAAATACATTTCAAAAAACGTGCCAAGACAGAAAAAAGGCAGTAAATATGTGCTTACAAATCGCACCAAAATACAAGTTATTTATATAATAAGATATAAAATATAATATAAAATATTACAATACAGGAAAATACATTATTTAGTAACATATTGCAACGAGAAATACATCTAACAAAAGTTAAAAACATCTTTTATGTTTTGGAGATATTACATCTAAAGATGTTATGGTAGCACTAAAATTTTCTTTTAAAACTTTAAAGAAAATATTTTATACGGTCAATTTTTTATTTTTGAAAATACAATCAGGACACTTTTTCTTTTGTACAGAACTTTTCCATCACTATATACTATATATTTAGATAATATAATATATATATATTATATATATATAAGTATTATTATATATATATAACTGGACCATACTTCACCACTCTCGTACCGACGTGCCACCCAGGTAGCCAATAAAAAATACCTGCATTATTAATATATTATATATATATATATTATTATATATATTATATATTATTATACTTATATACTATTATATATATGAGCTACTACGTCACTAACATAGATGTTTCGAAGATGAGTGTGCCGAAGGATCAAAAGATGATTGAAATTCGCAAAGTTCATATAAATGATGTAATTGATTTTTAGCTAAACTTGCAGGAAGTATATTGTCCCTCTATTCATTGAACCTTTTCAATTTTATGACTCTCAATTAACGTAATAGGACAGCAAAGAGATAAATAATTGCAACCTCCTTTTTTTATCTATTAACAGATTATAAATTATTATTTATTATAACTAATAGTTTACCACTCGATTGCGGGTTTGATTTTAGTGAATACTATATAGGTCCATTCTCTTCTCTCTCTTCTCTCTCTCAGTCTCTCTCTTCTCTCTCTCTCTCTGGCTCTCTCTCTCTCTCTCCCTCTCTCTCTCTCTCTCTCCTTATTTCTGTTCATCAATGAACTGACAAAATTGTACAGACAGACTAAAAACGCGGATAAGATTCCTAACCTGCAGTTCAGAAAGGTCTATTTTTTTGGTGAAAGAGAAATGGCTATTGACCGTCCTCTCTCTTTCTCTTCTCTCTGCTTCTCTCTCTCTCTCTCTCTCTCTCTCTTCTCTCTCTCTCTCCCCTAATACTTATTATACTTATATATATATATATAAATATACTAATATATATACTATATTATAATATATTTATTATATATTATATTTAATATAAGATATATATATCATTATACTTTGTCAGGTCCCCGCTCCCATCCTACGAAAAGGCGGGGCGATTCTTGAGACATTTACGACCACTTGTAGGCCGGTCCGAGGATCATGTTAAAGTGAGTGTTTATCCAAAAAGATGAACACACTTCTAATGTCATTATTTCAGCAGCTGTCTTAGTAAGAGATGTACTTTATGTCTTCGTGTGTCTGGGAGGAACATCTTTGGAAATAGGGGGAAGGAATATTATGAATTTTAAATTTGTACTCCTGAAGGAAAAGATGGCGTTGCCCGAGAGCGAAAGACGGGGATCAGCATTCTCGAATTTGGGCTGTCAAAGTTTTGTTCTACTTTTGGGATATTTGCGGGTGGGCATGCATGAATTAAGTTGCAATTAAGAGTGTATGCGGAAAAATCATTCCATGGAATTTACTGAAGTATTGAATTATGTTTAATAATGGTGCGTCTTGGTCGGTGGTGTTGGTCCTGTAATACACAGTAAGTTGTATATATTTTAGAATAGCTTTTGTGCTTCTTGCGTTTATTTTTTCCTCTTTAAGTGGATGGAATTGTTGTAATGTTTGATGCAGGGGTTGATTTATTGAAAGTGATTTACTATAACATTGACAGCTTATAGTGTCAAGATGGGCTTTTAAAGAGAGGATTTTTGTTTCCATTAGGGTGGTGGATAAGTGTAGTGGAAAGGCAGACCTTTATTATTATGAGGGCTTTATTTTGCAAAGGTTCTAATTTCTGAATATTGGATTATGATATTGAGGGCGCTCAGGCTGATGATGCGTAGCTTAAAAATGGACAGAGGTATTGTCTGTATAGTATTGTGAAAGTCTGTCTCTTTATATTCTCCAAAGTTTGTTCCAGTTAACTGCTTTCAGCGCATTTAATTTATGTGTGGATCTAAATGTAATATTGTTGATGTGGAGGGTAAATGTCATATGTGTATCGAAAGTCAAACATAGGTTGGTGGGTTGTTTATTGAGAAGGAGTCCATTGTTTGAAAGAAAAACTGCTGGGTTAATGTTTGATTCTCTTATCTCTGGTGTAAGAAAAGTAATAAAAGATTTTTAAGGTGATTCAGTCATTCTGTTTACTGTTAGCCACAGTTTTAGTTGGTTTATATATTGTTGTAGTTCTCTGATTGCTCTAATAGGAGAGTTTTGAGCTGTGATTGTTAGATCATCTGCATAATTAATTTTTATAGAAGGGGATGTGGGATGGGAATGTCGGTCATGTGGGAATGTTCGGACCCTACTCCGTAGGGTAGAGTGTGGATGTGGGCATGTGCGGATAATTGTTGTATGCATATTATTTTTGTGGGATGTTGGATTTGGGATGTGGGATTTTACTTTTGGTGAGTGTTTTGGAAATCTTCTTCTGTCAATTGTTCGCCATGTGGGAAAAAGGTAATGTGGTATGTGCGATTGTGGGATGTGGGATGTGGGATGTGGTGTATGTGGTAGATTATGCATAAAAGAAGCTAGTGTTGGTGAAACGATGGCTCCCTGGGGGACTCGATTATATAATTTGTATGTACGAGAGAAATGGCGTCCTAGTATGAATCTAGCCGTACGGCCCGATTTAAAATTTCAATTATTTTTTTTGTAGAGAGCAATGATATATTGGTCTATACAAGCTAAGATGTGTCGGTGGCTTTGTTTGGCTTTTGTATAAGAATTTATATCTGTGTTTCGAGTGGTGGGAGAGAGCTAGTCTGTCATGCAACAAGAATATTTGAGTTATGACTGAGGCAGCTTTGGTTTCTAAATGTTTGAGATGAATATTGGATATTTGGTTCGATCCCACAGCTTGTGAATATTTTGGGTTTTTGATTGTGCGTGGTGTGTGGTTGGCCTGTGTGTTGGTGTGTGTGTGTGATGTGTGTGTGTGTGTTGTGTGTGTGTGTGTTTGTGTGCTGTGTGTGTAGTGTGTGTGTTATTTTTAAACTTTTAATTTATTGTTCATTCGTGGTGATGTAGGTTCTATGGCTGATATTTGAGCATAACAGTATTGCATTGATTTTGGGCTGGAGATTTTGTTTTGCTTACAGATAACCTTTCGTGGGTAGGTGGGGCATTGCATGATTGATGGCCGGTGTTTCTGGATTTTTTTTTTTTTATTGCTGGGTGCAATGATTCTTTTGGTGTTGGTCTTATGATTCAGTGTTTAGGTGTATCGTTGCCAATTCATATTTTTGCATAAATTGTTTATTTTATTTATTGAATTGCTGAGCGTTTTGCTGATTTTGTTTGTTCGGTTCTTGATTTTATAGCTGTTCTTATTTTTTTTCTGCGAGGGTTCTTTTATTTTATACTGTCTATTTCAGCTCGGAATTTACGGCTATTGAATTGTTTGTGGGCGAATCCTTGTGGGATGTATTATTTTGGGATGCTTTTAGAACCTATTTTATTAAAGTTTTGTATCGTTTTGTTGAGAGAGGAAAAGGTATCTATTGCTGGAAGCAGATAATAGGACTAGTTCTAGTCAAGTGCGTCAGTGTAAGCTTGCCATTTTTCCTTTTCTCTGTAGTTGATAATATACTATATACTATATACTATATATATATATATATACTATATATATATAATATATGTAATATATATATATATATACTATATATATATATATATATATATATATATACTACCTACTATAGTATACTATATATATATATATATTTTAAGATTGGTTGTGTGTAGGGTATTTAATTGAATTGTATAAGTATTGGGATGATGATTGAGGAGATGGCCCTGAAAAGTTTGTCGTCGTTGTGAACGGTAACTTGAATTTTCAGGGAGGGGGGGAACAGAAGTTAGTATCGGTGGATGTGAAGTTCTGTTTACGTTGTAAAAAGTCTCTCGTATCAGGTTTGGTTTCTGTTGTTGAGAATGCTGAATGGAATTAAATTATGTATATATATATATATAATCTATATACTAATATATATATAATAACTATAACTACTATATTATATTACCTACTATAATGATATATATATAAATACTATATATTATATATATTATATATAATACTATATTATTGATTTATATATATATTATATTATATATATACTAAATTATCTATATATATATAATATATATATTATACTATATATATATAGTATATATATATATATATATACTATATATATATAATATATATATATATATATAAGTATATATCTATATATACCTATTATATATATTATAAATATATATATATATTATATTATATATATTATATATACTATATATATATATCTATACTATTATTATATATATATAGTATATATATATATATATATATAATAATTATTATATATATATATATATTATATATATAATATATATATATAATATATATATATATAGCATACTATTATATATATATATATATACTTATAAATATTATATATATTTACTAATATATATAATATATATATATATATATATAAGATAATATTATATCTCTATATATATTATATACTATATATATATATATATATTTATATACTAGTATAGTATATTTATATATATACTAGATATATATATTATACTAGTATATATAAATATATATATACATATATATATATTATAGTATATATTTATATATATATATATCATATATAGTATTATTATCTTATATAATTTATATATACCTATATATTATATATATTTATATATTTTATTAATATATATTATAATATATATATATATATATCAATATATTATATATAACAATATATAATATATATATTATCATATATATATATATATATATATATATATATTATATATATATATATTTATTTATCTTATTTATTATATATATATATATATATATATATATATATATATATACTCTATTATATATACTATATATATATATATAATTACTATATATAAGCATATATATATATATCTTCATATATATATTATAGCTTTAATCTATTTTACTTCTCTATTTACAACTGTTTCCGAACTATTAAAAAGTTAAAAGTATTTCAAAACACGAATATTTTTATAAGATACAAATTTTTCCGCACTAAACGAAAGCTTAAATTTATCGCATCATTTAGTTGCGAATATACTGTTGATAATATATATATATATATATCTATTATACTATCTATATATACTATATATTATATATATATATTATATATATATTATATATATAATACTATATATAATATTATATTTATATATATATTACTATCATATATATAAATTATATATAATATATATGGTATATATCTCTATATACTTATATACTATATATATTATACTATATAATATATTATATACTATTATATATTATATATATATATATTATACTATATATATCAGTATGTATAGTCTACTATCATAACTATATATATAATATATATACCTATCGATATAATTTATATATATCTTTATAAAATAAATATTGCATCTATAATGATCTAATCTGTATATGTGCGCCCAATTCTGATTTTTTAGTTATTATTTTTATTTCCATTTATCATAAGGTTTTGGGTGGGTATTGTAAGGGTTTTAGGCACTGTGCCAGGGTTTTTAACTAGCGAATGCCAGAATAATGTGTGTAGGTGCCGAGAAACTTAAATCAAGTGTTAGATGCCGCCAGCAATATTTGAGAAAAGGAGATTATTTCTGTCGTACGTTTATTTGTACAATAAATGAGGATAAAAGGATAGGTTGGTAAATAAATTTGAGTCCTTTGTTTTCAGGGTTTTTTGTTAAGTTCTTTTCCTTCTTCTCTGTAAAATTGTATGCACATAAATTAAAAGTTTTAGAAATAAATTTTTTAGCAAACTACAAGTGTGTTTAATTGCAGCCTGTCACTTGCAACACACACTCTCTAATCGGGATTGCCAAATGTAGGTCTGCTAATTAGTGGAACAAGTCACGAGTCTTGTCCTAAATATGGTCTGTGGTATCCGCTGGAAAAACACTTATATTTCATTACGCTATAGTGAATATTATATTCATATAGTGGCCAAATGTGAATTGAGTATTATAAATTCAACAATTTTCAAATAATTAATAATAATAATAATAATTAATAATAATAATAATATAATAATAATAATAATAAATAATAATAATTAAATAATAATAATAATAATAATAATAAAAAATAAAAAATGAATCACTAATAAAACCACATGTGCCCCGTTCCGGCCCGAAAAGACTAAAATCACCGATCCCTTCCGGGCATCACCTTTTAACACTCTAACTCCTCGTAACGAAGTTCTTCAGTGAGATTATTTTGTATTTTACGTGTCCTTTCGGTCTGCACCTTTTCAAACTTTTTAAATATTTTAACAAAATATATTTAATACTTCTCAGAAGGATCAGTACTATATATATATATTATACTATATAATATATTATATTATATATATAATATATATATACGCTATATAATAATATACTATACTATACATATATTATATACTATATATATAATATATATATCAGAGAGAAAGGTCGTCAACAATATAGCGATTTAGTTTATAATGAGAAATACGTCAAAAAAAAAAGCCTCTCCTCTCGGACCAAACTCAAAGTCCCACTGGGAAACAATGTCAAACCTCTCTCTCTCTCTCTCTCTCTCTCTCTCTCTCTCTCTCTCTCTCTCTCCGCCGTCTTTCTGCGGTTCGAGACTCAGCTTTCTTAACTCTTCTGAAGGAGGAGGAGGGAGGAGGAGGAGGAGGAGGAAATGAATGAACCTAATTTTAGTTCGTTTGCAACTTCACTGAAATCTTTACATTTCGTCAAGATTGGTATACAAAGTTTGGACCAAATTCGGATCAAATTTTGCAGATTTTAAATAAAAGAAAAATTATTTCTTATACATTTTTTCGACTTATATTTAACAACTAACGAAGTCTTGACTATAAACCATGTTGAGTCCAAAGAGTTATTAAAATTTTTAAAGTTTTGACTTCAAAGCAAACTACGTTAATAAAATATAATTTTTAAAGTTTGAAATTGCTCTTGTGAAATAACGATAGTTTGGGTTTTTGCTCCTCTGTTATGTTAGAAAAGTTGCCACATTGACCTAAATTCCTCATGATTTTACGAGTACAAATTTGCGCTTGATTTTTAACCGAATGTAAGACTAACTACTACACCGCTACCAATTGGAGTAAAAATGATTCATCTAATGTTAAGTATTTTTTGTTGTTCCCAATAACTTTCAACATCAAAATATGAGAGAGAGAGTACGAGAGAGAAGACGATGGGAGAGATAAGGACAGGAGATGAAGAGAGAGAGAGAGAGAGAGAGAGAGAGAGAGAGAAGAGAGAGAGAGAGAGAGAGAGAGAGAGAGAGAGAGAGAGAGAGAGAGAGAGAGATCACTTGAATTTATTTCTACATTTCCTTGCATCAAGACTAAGTGAAGATAAATAACATTGAAAATAATTTTCTAATTGAAATCAGGTGTTCTTCACCAATGTTTCTTTTTCTGTTATTAACATTAAGAAAAGCATTTCGCGTCTCAGTTGTCCAGAATTATAAGGTTTTTTATTTTACATTCTCAAGGAATTATCAAAAAATATATATATATATATATATATACCCGTATATATACTTAATATATATATATTTATATATATATCATACTAATTATACTATATATATATATATATATATATACCTACTATATGTATATATACATATATATACCTGTATATACTATACCTAATTCATATAATATACATAATTCTAAAATGAGAATACTAATGATAAATAATGCATAAAAGAAGATTCACAGAAATATATGTCGAAAGCAGTTTTAGAATTCTTTCAGATCTGGTTTGAAATTTTTTACTTTGATAATTTAAATATTATTTGTAAGTAGGCGTTGAACACTTACCCATTATATATATATATATATTATATTATATTACTATATATATATATATATATAGATATATATATATATATATATTATATATATATATATATAATTATTAGACTATATACTATATATATGATATATATATATATACGGAATACAATAATAATAATAATAATAATAATAATAATAATAATAATAATAATAATAATAATAATAATAATAATACTAGTAAGACTCAATAGGTTTCCGGATTTTAGCAATTTTCAACATTCGATACTGCCGACGCAGACGAGGATATTTATTTTCAATATCTGCGAATTCGGATGGAGGATAGTTATAGGTATCCAGAGTTTTGCCACAGGTAGCTGATATTTAAGTTACTAAAAGCATTTGAATAAAAACATAATTTCTCAATTTACCAATCACGATTGTTATCATTATGAGGTACTCTTTTAAGGGGATTTTAATGTACACAACAATGAGTGGTTAGAATCCTCTCATACTGATCCCAATGGGTAGGAGAATGAATCATTCAACATTTTCAACGATCTCGAGCAGTTGATTAAGGAACCTTCTCAGTGGCGTACATAGGGGTGCTGAGGGGGCTGCAGCATCCCCCCAAATTTTGTGGCAGCAGATTTTTAGGAGCGGCAAATTTTACACTCACGTGATCATGAAAAAAATTTGAAATATTAGGTGTAATTTAAAAAGTGTCTTTAAATAGTAAACTTTCTTATCACTCGTATATATATATAATATATATATATAACTATATATATATAGTTATATATATATATACTATTATATATTATATATAATAAACTATACTATACTATTATATATTATTCATATATATTATTAAGACATCTATATATATATATATATATATAAAAATAAATGGGGACGGCAATTTTTTATAATCAAACGGATCATAGAAACTGGTAGGTCGGTGAAGAACTGAGGGAAATTAAAAGTCTTTTTTTTAAGTTAATACTTTCTTATATAAAATATATACGGCGTAATGGCATTGATTTATATATATAATATTATTCATATATATATATGTATATATATATATGATTATATATATATATTACTATAGAGTATGCATCACCCGCTATATATCTTATATATTATAGTAATATATATATATATATATTAATATTATTTTTTTTTTGGGGTGGCCCAAATTTTACAATAACGTCCCTTTGAAAGCAAATTAATTTCGCTGCTCCCAGCACTCTTATACTCTTAATATATATTATACATACCACCGTCATATATATATAAGCTGATTAATATATATATATACTATATACTATATATATATTTATCATTATTAGTAATATATATTATTACTGTATCAAATCTAAAGCTTAATTTAATTATTTTTTTTTATTTTTTAATTAAAATTTTGTTTTGTTTAATGTATTGAATTTTCGGGTACAAGAACGAATTATTAGCAGCATTTGGAATGGGAAACAACGAGGAAAATCTCTGAAATTGCCACCGCATCCTCATTGTGTATTAAATAGTTTTTGTTTTCGAATAGTTTCTGTGCCGACAGTGGAACAGTACTTTAGATAAAATCCCTCTTTTAAAGGTTATATTAATGTTTCTAATCCTACATGTATCAATGGCCTAAAATCGATAAAAGAAACGATGGCTTAGTGTGAAGCTTCAGTATAGATCTTTGGCAAAAGAAAAAGAAATGACGAAAAAGTCCACGTTTAGACATATTTTAAGATCATCTGAAAAATCAAGTGGACATTCAAGTGCATTAGCTAGCTAGACCATTCAAGTAATTAAAGAAAATCGATTAAGGATAAATGGGATTGTGAAGACAGTGAGAATATGTGGCATATAAATCATTCCATTACCGGGATATTCTGATCCAGGACTCATATCCCTCATAACACATGTTCAAAACGATGGCAATTTAAATGCAGACACATGTGTGGGACCGCCTACTACTCAGGGAATGATTGAAGCATAGTGCAATCGAAAACCTTGATTGGAACAAGTAAAAAAAATTAGGGAATGCAATAATTAATTCCTTTGGGCTTTATTATTTAAGGAAAAAAGTTGCTAGGACACAGGTACGTATAGAAGTTCTTTCATACACAGTTTTTAAGCATGACGAAACCGCATAACATATATTCCCAAAGTGGGCAATAGTTATTTATGTCTAATACTCAGATAATCTAACAAAAAACCATAGTCAGGGCTATTTAGGGAAGCCTTACGTCCCACTGAGACACGGATAAATTCAGGGCATGCTGGGTGTTCCCAAGTTATTTTCACGAGGAAATCCCTATCGCAAAGGCAATTTTTTTTTAAATGTAACCACCACTCACAGGCAGAGCCCTTTTCAAGGAAAAGGGAGAAAGCTATTTATGATGTAGTAACCAATCTGTTTAAAATTTGATGTAATCTCTTGATAACATTTAGAGTCAAGGCTAGTTAAAATGCGATGGGATGTAATGTCAGAGACATTCAATACAATTTTCATCAGCCAATGAAAGTCCACCTCCGTTTCAGAGCAAAAAAAATTAAAGAATTGAAGGGGACGGTCCAATTTTTGCTCCAGTAGCGAAACACCTTTTTAGCTCCAACCTAAAAAAATGAGACGTTAAAAATTTCTTAATTTTTCAGTATCAAATTTTCGATGGGCATCAAATATGAGCTCCGAGCACGTCCAATAACGACTGAACACATCAAATAGCCAAACTGAATAGCTGTATTATCTCTGATCTCTAACACACGCACCGTGTAGCGGTTTCTTTAATTTTTCTGTGTCTGTAGCATCATTATTTCACGAATTTTCAAATTTTTAGAAAATCCTATGTATTTTGACATTTTGGGGTTCGCCTGCCTACAGTTTTTTTTTTCGAAATAACTTAAAACTTGAACTGCATATATATGGGTCTATCACCTAGAGAATGTATATTATGGTTTTTTGATTTTTTATGTTCCGATGTCGAATGTTCCAAAATTCAAAACCTTACATTCTTTGTTTTTTAAAAAATGTCAACATAATTGCATTGTATTTTTTTTTCTGACTCGTTTTGTTTTTGGACCTGACTCATTTGTTTAAACATTAATTAAACCCGTCCTTTGAGCTACACATTTTTTATTTAGATAATTTCTTTGTTATGCAATAGTTTTGGATTTTGGTTTTCAGTTGAACAAATTCTTCAAAAAAAAAAAATTATCGGGAAATAAAGAAGAAGTTTTTTTTTTGAGTAGTCACAAGCAAATAAGATTATGCTAAGGTAAAAAGATAGTATTGCTCGTCCGACTAATAGTACGCCCTGAAACTTCGACTGTTGATTGAGTTAAGTACCGAAAAAAACTACACATCCAGATCATTTCACTTATTCCAAAAAAGTATTACTTTTCGCTGAAAAAGATATGGTAAATTTTGATATGATTTTTTTTTCTATTACCTATCCAAATCAACAATTAAATTTTCCCCATGGGGATATATAATCGGGCGGAGACGCAGATACCACTTTTTTACTTTAGATAATTGTTGTCTGCTGATTTGTACTACACCAATACCACACGAAAAAAATTTAACTATTTCCAGAACAATTTTGATTTCTGAACAAGATTATTCCGTGGAGCGAATATCCAAAACCTACCTGGATATGGACGAGAAGAAAATTATTCTGAAAATACAAATGTGTTATGTTCCGCTATGAAAATTCTGCAATGATTCTTGCCAATGGATGACAGAAAATTATAATTCCCCCAATTTCTTCATTTTAAAAACAAAAAAAAGATATATTTTTGATTTCGACCATTGCTAAGGCACAAATTTTGAAAAACATATCAAAAAACCATCCGATTTATACCGATTCTGCTACGGGTAATAAACCCACTATGTCCAAAGTTTAAGTCAGTTTCGAAAAAAAAATTGTAGGAGGCGAATCCAAAAGAAGTACCTCAAAAACATAGGTTTTTCAAAATAAATGAAGATTCTTTTAGAAATAATGACTACAGACACAGAAAAAACCAAGCGATGAAAACAACTCGTTTTGAGTTCAGAAAGAAGCTCACAGTGTTGACGGTTTTTTCCCATCAAGACAGTTGTTCCTGAAGAACTGAACCCGGAATTTCTATGTTCCGCTTTTTAAGTGGGGACTGACAATAAGGTTGCCTGCTGGAGCAAAAATTGGGCGCCACCCTCCCGTGAAACGCAAAATTGCGGAATACGAGAATTGAAAAACTCTCTTTCAAACAAGATCGGTCGATCGGTAGGTATGAAGCTGGCGACACTTTTAAAAGAAGATGCTTATACCAATAGCAGTGGGAGGTTCGGGAGAATGTCTGCGCTTGTTAATTCGCATAGCACGTCGAACATTCATAAAGGAGCAATTTATTAAATTTTAAAAATACTGCGAACGTTATAATTCATTCCAGCTTCCTGTTTGCTTGCTATTCTTTCCAAATGTTTGGGACTTTGACTTTACAATTTCAAAAAACCTTCAAACTAAAAGCACTCGTATGTTAGTGCAATGGAATAAAGTAAGCATACCACGAAAACTATTCAGTTTTAAAGCCCGGCGCGAGTGAGATTTCAGAGTTTTATGACATGTTCGACTCTTCGCTGGGACCTTGACCGACTTACTACATAAAATATTAGAAATCTAACCTGAGTACCCACGACGTGTTTTCTAGAAGGCATCAACCAATCCATCGCTAACGTACACACTCTGGAGAAGTGTCATGTCCGGACTAACTGTTTTTTATTAAGGCTATCAAGTTTAGTGCGATGGATGATTCCTTCCAGTAGATGAAAGGTTTCTTCTCACACACCGACACCGCGCGGATACGCGTGTTTATCTCCCGATCGTACTTATCACGTCCAACTGTGACATTCATTTGACAATATGTTTAATTTCTTGCAAAATCTGACAGAGAAGTCTTGTTGATTCTTACGGATGAAGTCTTTGCCTAGGCAGAAGGGAACACTTGCGAGGCAAAAGTGAAAAGATCTCAAGGAAAACACCCGTACGTGCCACTCCGCCGATGAAAACTTGTTCCCAAATAAAAACATACTGTTGAAAATACCTTTTGAGCATAATGTTTCCTAAAATTGAACATCAGAAAAACTTTTCAAAACTGAAATTAGTTAAAACGCTCATTTTAGGGAATAACAACAGAAAGGAAGCATAGTCGTAAGATTATGACTTGCTCTACTCGCGACCGATACGCACCACTCCCGAAGCCCATTTATTAGAGACTTGGCTTCTAGAAGATCACCAACCGATAATAAACATCAATCATTTTTGACTGGATCTGGGAATGCTACTACGGCTTCGCCATGTGTTCTGTAAAAGTCAGTTAACATTTTAAAAACTATTTTGATTGTTGATTAATTATATTCCGCCTTTTCCTACATATCCATTTCCTACAGCATCCATTGTAATTTACGTTAACTTATAACGGTTTTTGTTGTAAGGAACGCTAAAAAAAAAAAGAAGGAAAACAGAAAAAAAAAGTATTGAACTTAAGTAGAGTCGTAAACCAAAAAGATAGACAGTTATTAACCAAACGTTAAATATGTGGTTTTGATGAAATTTTAGATCGGTTTTTCTCCGTTTAAATAATTATTTCAATTTATATTACAAAGGTGAAATCAATTTCATCATTCCTATATTCTCTTAAACATATCTCTCAGTTCTCTCTAGTACTCATATACAATCTAACGGCTGAAAACTAAAGAAATCTCAAGTTTTCTCTCTCTCTCTCCTCTCTCTTCTCTCTTCTCTCTCTCTTCTCTATATACTATATATATATTACTATATACTAAACTATACTATATATATATTATATATATATATATATATACATATATATATAGTATATATATATATATATATACATAATATATATTACTATATATACTATTAGTATATATAATACTATTATAATATATATATATATATCAGGGGCGGCAGAATTCCAGCCCTCCCAAAAAAATCCTACGTACGCCACTGAACATACTCATATTCCCGATTGTCCCAACCAGTTCAGGAAGATCATTGACCTATGCCTCATCACTATTCCTTCTCTCCATAAATATGCCATTGTCACTCCTATTGGTGAATTTGACCACAGATTTTGTCTTTAAATTTTAATGATTTTTTTCCAACAGCTCCATTCTACCTTAAGCGTATATTCAGGCAATTCTGCTTTGTGTAACTTCTTCACTAACTAACCACTGAGTGACTGCTTTGACTCTGAAAACGCTTCGGCTTCTGCCGATAAGGTCAGGGGGTGTAATAGCTGATGGGATTTTTCATCAAAATACTTGTTTTGATCGTACTTATTATCTTGCCATTCAGACTAGAGACAATGCATATCAGTAGTAGGAAAAAAAATTCTTGTTCTCCTATCAATCTCTCTAATTTTCATTCAACTCATAGTCGTTGCAGATATATTATTCGAGGAGCAAATAACGGAAGTGCGCTGACCTCTTTCGAAAACATCTTTAACAACTTCACATCTGATATTTCTCTTCTTATTCTCTTTGATGGTTCTGTTAATAAAAATTCTCCAGGTGAAATCACTGATGAGCCAATTCATTTAATTTTTGGTCTCTCCCCTTCTTTTCCTCTAGCTCAGTCCTTTACAACTTTGGCAATCCTCCTCCTATTCCTTCTCCTCTCCGAGGCATATCACTGGGAATGGCACGCGTCTCTGCTTTCCAAGCTTTCCTCCTTCGGGTTTCCTCCTTCACTTTGCATAATTATTTCAAGTGTTCATTCTAATCGTTCAATATCGGTTGTTGTTGATAGGGTGCCTTCCTCCTCTTCTCTTCCCATCAGTCAATAGTTTTGTTCCTCAGTGGTTCTATCTTATTTCCTACTCTATTCCTTCTTTTCATTGACCATCTTCTCAGCAGTTAACCCATTCCATTCATAGGTGGATGACTCGGCTCTTCATTTCAAATCTGCTAACAAACTTTGCATCTAGATTTGTCTCTCGCTTCAATCTTTCTAATTCTATTCTTGCTGATCTGGATAGAACTTTCCTTTTATTTAGATTACTTTACTTAATTTTAATTTTACTTTTTTATTTTCATTTTTATATAAGTTATTTTATTAATTTTAATTCAATTTTTTATTTTTACTTAATCCACATTTAAACTTAATAAATAATTAGTAAACGCTATGTTTAGATTTTGAACTTACATTTCTTAGTCATAGGCGATTAATGATATCCGCTATCTGCATAAAAACATCATCAGTATCCGTAGATTCGAATGCGGTTGCAGATATAAAAAAGACACAGATATCCGCAGAATGCGGATGCGGACGCGGATATCCAGTTCTAATAATAATAATAATAATAATAATAATAATAATAATAATAATAATAATAATAATAATAATAATAATAATAATAATAATAATAATAATAATAATAATAATAATAATAATAATAATAATAATAATAATAATAATAATAATAATTAATAATAAATAAATAACTCAATTATATAATCAATATATAATAATAATACATACAGATAATAATTCAACATTAATAATAATTAATAATAATAATAATAATCAATAATAGTTGAAAAAATTGAACAGCTGTAAATATATAAGACCCTACTGCTCTCTGTCTTATATTCATGGTTTCCCTTTATCAAGCATTTGAAATAACATTGGTTGGGACTTGGGACTTTCTAAATAAGTTCAACCTCCCTATCAATTTTGTCACTTCATCATATCCTAAGAACATAGTATTGCAAATTTGATAATGTTCTTATAATCTTATCTCCTCTCTTATCGTCCAAAGTTAATCTTCCAAAAAAGATATAATAGTAATAATAATATTTCATTCATTCATTAGATTTATTCAGATAGAGGAAAATTACAAATTTGAATTATTTTAATAATACAAGTTCTTTTCACATTTCCATAGTTAAATATTTATAATACAATCAAAATTTTAATATAGCTTAAAATCTTATACTACAACACGATTATTTTCCTTATTATATGAAAAGGGACTACTAATTGCAACAATGTGTTGTCTCCTTTGAACCCCCAACATAATACCACTATTAATGAATATCCACAATAATTGCAAACATAAGAGTAAACGTTGGAATAAGAGTAAAAAACAGAAATTTAGTTTCCTCTCGTTTAATTTGATGAAAATTTATGCCACATCATCAGTTTTGAATGCTTAAATATTCTAGAGATAAATATCCTCTTTATTGCAAGTTACTAATGATTTTTAGTTTGTTAATTAATTTATCCACACATATGTTGGCTAAGTCATCGGTTACTAAGTGTGTAGAATAAGCTATAGAATAAATTAATCTGCCTTCGTATGTTTGGATAAAAGGTACAAATAGTTTATTCAAAGCGTAGCTTGAAGCACCTCTTTTAAACCCCTTTATACTGACATGATCTCCTCGTCCTTTTAAAATAGATGATAGGTCACCCATATTGGTTGTGCTATAATATGAATTAATAGGAAAGTTCTCAAACACTTCTGAAAAGTTCAATTGAGGTCCTCCGAAGTCAGAAAACATCATTTGTACATTGGAATCAATTCCCTGCATATTTTCAATAGCACTTTTCAGTGAATTGTTAAATTCTTTTGCATAGTCCCAGAAATTTGCTCCTACATTTTTATCTGTTTTGGATAATATTTTCATAACTGCTATGTGTGACCCCAATTGTACTGACGAATACTCTTTCCAGTATTTCCTCATGTTTATTGCGTGTTCTGTTGATATTTCTACCTCTTTATCAGTTAATCCATTTTCTGTTAAAATTTCCATTAAAACCCAGTTTAAAGCGGAGGAAAATCCTGCATGGAAAGTTATCCCTTTTGATTTGAATACTTTGAGTAATTTACTGGTTGTATCTTCATCAATTTCCCCGTGAATAAATTTCGTTGTCTTTTCTGCATCTTTAGAAATGGGAAAAAAGTCCATCAACCAAATCTTTTGATTGTCGAATTTGGTCAAAAATTCTTGGATTTCTTTTAAATATTCAGGGTTGTTCTTCAGATACTCTATTCTCTGTTCCGTTATCACTTCTGTTTCTTGTCCATCATTAAGTTGTCCAAAATCATAAGTGTTTTGTACATTTTCACCGATCACATCGTTTAAAGCTTTTAGGAAACTGCTACAAATATTAAATGCAGTGTACCCATCAACTATAACATGGTTGAATGTGAACATAAAGTTACTAGTAGAGAGGCTTCCTCCATTTTCATTGACATCGTTGGTAATATATGTACCACGCCAAAGAGGTCCTGTAGCCGAATCTATGCTAGTATGCATCTCATTAATGAAAACATCATCTACAGATTGATTATTCAGAACCTACAGGAAATAAATAGAAATTAGTCTATCAAAAATATAAATATGTTAATTCAGTATTAAAACGTTTATTATTATTGTGAATGAGATAAATATTTGTATCTTTACTGATAAATTTGTAGTAACAACTTCCTTGGCCATTAAAGAAACGGAACAGTAATTTAACTCTAGATTCTATGAGAAAGTAAAGTTTTCTATATTCTTCATAGTATATATATGGAAATAATTTATTATGCTAAAATGACAAAACCAATGTGTTTGTTGCATTTATATCCTTATAAAATTTAAAGTATAGAAAAACAAAAAGTTGACAAACTACGCCCCGGGATCGAAGATGTTGTGGATATAAAATTTAGAGTAAAAAATATTTATACTCCATTTCAAAAATTATTTTAATCACAAGAACAAAAAAATGTTGTAGGAATGTGCAACAAAAATACATATTTTAATTATAAAAATTCAAATATATTCTATGCACTTTCCAGAGAAAAAAAGTTTCTAACAATTATTATAAAAATTAGTAGATATTTTTGTGAAAATAATTAAAATGTTACATACTTAATTATTTATATATCTATCAGTTAATAAAAGAAATTAATGGGAAAATAAATTAACTATTCCATTGAATGTTTACATTCCTTCCCACCAGCCTCCATTCATATATGAATATGGTTTTGTATTGATATCTGGAAAATACGACATGCTTTACATAGCTGGAGGATTAGCTTTAATTTTGGTTATCAAATTTTAGATAAATTTGAACATAATTTCTTTAAGTGTCACTGATCTTTAAGTTTACAGCAAAGAACATTTGTGCGAGGTTTAAAACTTGAAGTTCGTGTATATCTCTTCATCTCTAACCTTTTATTTTTTAGTATCAATATGTTAAATACCAATATGTTAAGTACCAATATGTTAAGTACAAACATCTCGAAAAAATCTAAAACAGAGAAATGTATTCTAATAATATTTTTTTTAAAGGATTTTATCTCGTCTAAACAAAATCAAGAAATCAATTAACGTCATTTTTTCTAGAAAAAGTTCAAAATTTCTTAGTTAGGGCATTTTTTTGTATACCAAATCATTGTTTTTAATTTATTATGGGTTGCTTGCCACCTACTCATAGGTTAAACAGTTGGACATACAAAATAATGCCCTAAGTGGAAAATGGTTACCTCCCCCAATTCTATCTACTTTGAAATTTCATAGAGATCAGGTGGAGAGTAAAAAAAAATTAACCTCAAATTATTATTAAGAACATATCTCTCTTTGATAGATTTTTTCCAAGATATTAACCCTCAAATTCTGTCACCATATTGACATAACAAAGAAAGTTTTAGAACTCGCTCAATAATGCTTCTTGCTGAAAATTTAATGTTGAATTGAAACTAAAATTGAATAGAAACTAAAAAAATTTATTTTCAATATTTTCCTTTTGCAAATTTTCCTTTATTTCCCATAAATAAAATCAAACTTTTCGTTAAAAAGCCTTCAAGACCTATAGCGGCGTGAAAAAGAATAGGGCACCCTTTATTTTTGTGTCTTATTTATGTTTCTGATTGCTTTTCACCACTTTATCACATATCTGAAATTATGTTTTATATCTCGTTGAGAAGGGAATTTCATATGCTCTCTAATGATATTTAAAGGAAAGCATTTTATTCACTGCCAAAAGTTTTTTAAAACAAAATCTAAACCTTGATGGACTCTATCATCTTATTTAGAAAATTTTGGGTCAATAGGAAATTCTATTTTTTCAATCAATGAACACAATTTGTGGATTTTGTGGACTGTAATGTACTACAAAACTTGAATTAACACTAAAGAATATAAAATTTAGAAAAAATAATAATACAGAACAATTTAATACTTTATTGGCCACCCTTTATTCTTTTTAAGCTATTTTACACCTCTTTGACATACTTTGAACAAGGTTTTGCAAGTCATTTTCATTAATAATGAAACCATTCTTAATAATTCTTGAAATTAGTTCATTTTTTGTAGGTCTTATTTTCCAAAAGAATTACTCCAATCTTGTGCCGAAGGTTGTCTATAGGATTCAGGTATGGACCCTGAGCTGGCACACTTCATGTGGAAAATGCAGTTGTCTTGGAACCATTTCTAAACAAATTTCGATAGATGACATGGCGCATTATCATCTTAAAATATAAATTCCTCTTCTCCAAAAAAAAATCTTAATCACTAATCTCGTTGGCAGAATATGTAAATATTGGTTAGTTATTTCATCGGTTTCTCGGATATGAAATTTACCATTTTTGAGACTGACATACGTCTCCAGCATCATATTACGAAATTTAGTTCTTTTATTATTGGTAAAAATGCAACTTGCGCTTATATTCTACTCCTTTCCGACTTCGCACACATTGATTTTATGAATGGTTATTAATTACTTTTGGCCTTTGACCATTGGTCTACTGTTCAGTGGCAGCGTTGCTTTCCCCCCCAAATTCTTCTCTGCCGTTTTGTTAAGAGAGGCTTTCTTCTTTCTTTGCATCCTCTTAGACTATTTTCCAAAAGTATTCTTCTTACTGTGCTTGTAGAAATTATTCTAGAGTAGTTTCAGTATTTTAAGCAGTTCAGGGCTTGTAAGCTCTCTATGAGCAAGAGATTTTCTGCACAATAGGTCGTCATGAACTTATGTTATTAGGCAATCTTTCCGGATGTTTTACATCTTCTTAAATATTCGAGCTGTTTTGATTTTACTTAATGAGAGTTACTTTGCTATTGAACGTGAGGAACATTCTCCTTTTGAAAGCTTGATGGCAAGAAATCACATGCCTCGTTCTGTAGCCATATCTGGGATCGTCAAATTCGTAAATAAAACAATAGGCATAATTCTTGCATTTACATACAACACCAGAACTAAGCCACGATCATAAAGCACATTGGTTGGCTAAAGAAATGTAATTTTTGACTGGTCAATTTGTTCTTCTCTTTCATGGAAATTGCATTTTGAATTCTTAATTTATTTTCTCAGGGATAGATTTTGTTTTATAAAACTTTAAAAACTACTTATATTGTCTAAATATTAATACCATTAGAGAGATTATAAATTTCATTTCAAATGATATATACAAATATGTGATTCACAGATGAAATAAAGTAACACAAAGTGGTCCGGAACACGAAAAATGCACAGCACAAAGAGCGTCCATTCTTTTTTGAGCACTACTGAATATTACTTACGTGGCTTTGTCGTGACTTCAATGGCTAAAATGACTTTAATGGCTTAATAAGTTATGCATTTATAATTTTGTCCAGAAATAAGTTTACAATAAATAACTTTGTTTCGAGTACATTAACATCCCTTTCATCAGGTCTCGGTAGATCTTCCATTCAAATTGGATTTGTTTTTTTTTTTTTTTTTTTTTGCTCTTTAAATAGCCACGCCTCACGGGCAGGTTGCCCCTATTCTAGGAAGGAAACTTCTGTCTCAGGTAATTGCCTACCTAGGATCCGGACGGAGGATCGAACCCGGGCCCTTGGGTATTAAAAGAATGGTATTACAAAATGGCCTTCATGGCTTGCATGGCTTACATGATTTAGATAACTTAAATGATTCACATAATTTAAATGAAGTAATGACGTACATGAAAAAAAACATGAGAAGGTCTTTTTAGAAATGAGAATAGCAATAACGTAAAATGAATCAATTTAATCTAATTATAATTA
>JABUQX010062966.1:7500-15000 GCA_015478945.1 Trachelipus rathkii | reverse complement strand
ATAAAACAAATTCTCAATAAACCGTACAAATTTCTCTAGGGTAGATCTTACTATTCAGCAGACGTTAAGATGAACTCTGTTGGCTTAAAATCGAACTTAATTATCCAGAAATAAGGAATACTTCTTTCTATGCATTTTATGTATTTCATTATTTGCGGTACTTTTCTTTCTTGTGTGTTTGTTAAAACGCATGTTTGACTCTTTCTCTTTTTTTTTTTTTTTTTTTTTTTTTTTTTTTTTTTTTGTTTTCTCCAATTTAAAAGGCAAGAATGGAGGGAATTTTTACTACCGATAGGCGTGAATGGCTGTGACGAGTCTTAATTCCGTTTTCTTTGGAGTTTTTTTTTTCAGATTTGCAGCCCCAATTTTAGGGTAACTTTAAAATACATTTATTAATTTTTAAATTTGAAATTTTTAGAGATAGAATACCAAGCTATTAAGAGAGGAAATTTGAAAATAAGCACATGCAAAAATTCATAATCAGAATCATATTTAAAGTAATAATTTTACAAGGTTTCCTAAATTTGTAGGAACTTTCAACTCAGGCATTTGTCTCGTATGAGCTACTCACCTTCACATTGTGTTTTTATTACCTATACTACTTTTATTACTTTGACATATCTCGTATGAGCTACTCACCTTCACATTGTGTTTTTATTACCTATACTACTTTTATTACTTTGACATATAATTATAATCATAAATTTTTACGCTTTATGAAAAACAATCAATCCTTCCCCTCAGCTTCTTCCATCTATAGTCTACTTTTACAGCTGCACTCTTAGTCACGCGAATTTTAAGTTTTGACTACAATAGCTTCGGATGGGGGGAAGGGCTATTTTGGCCTCGCTCTATGTTAGGCCTATTCAATAATACAATAATTGTCATGAAATATATGGAAAATCTTTGTTTTTATCAAAATTACTTACATTTGTTATCATCATTTTTTTTCCTAAAAATATTACATTTGAATACATTGGCTATTTTATTTTTATTTTTCAATCTTTTTTTCAATTTCATTGTGTTACATATTATATATTTATTCATTCGACAGAGCATTTCTAGAATTTATTTATATACTAAAATTTTATCACTTACTAATTTTAAACCATTGATTATTTATAAATAATTTTTTTATTTACGCAATTTTTTTTTTATCTATCTATCTATTATTATTATATTATTTTCATTATTATTATTATTTTATTATTTTATTATTATTATTATTATTATTATTATTATTTTTTATTTTTATTTTTTTTTATTATTATTTATCATTATTATTATATTATTTTTCTTAATAATTATATTACTATTCATTCTTTTTTCTAGTATGGCTTCCATCTATTTTTAAATTCTATTTTATTATTATTATTATTATTAATTTATTATTATTATATTATTATTATTATTATTATTATTATTATTATTATTATTATTATTATTATTATTATTATTATTATTATTATTATTATTATTAATTATTTTTTATTATTATTATTATTATTATTATTATTATTATTAATTTTTATTTTTTTTTATTATTATTATTATTATTAATAATTTTTTTTACGGACATTACTTACTGTACTAATTATTAATATATAAAAGTTCGTACTTTTCTTCTTATTTACAAATTTTTATTTTTATTTATTTGTTGTCGTTTATTATTCGAGCTACAAAAGGTCTCCTTTTTTTTCCAATGTTGGATTTGGGAGTAAGATAACCTTCCCTTTTTTGGGGGGAGCATGAGGGTTTGTAGTTGACTTCCCCTCCCCCCCGTGTTGTTGGGTGAAGACTTGTGTCTGTCGGGGAGTGGGTATTTTTCTGGAGCAGATTTAGCTCTTGTAGATTTTGTTTTAACAATGAGTTTCTTTGTTGGAAGCATTCTTACAATCTCAAAGATGTTATTTCAAATTTTTGGCGCAACTTTGGAATTATTATTTATTTATTTTTTTCTACTGGCGCTAGTTTTTATTTATGTACCGATTTACCACTTATTTATTTTCTTAATACAGGTTTTCACTCTTCACGTTACTTAATTATTTTATTTATATTGTTTATTTAAGGTCACAATTACAGTTTGTTTGATCGAACTTTTGGTTTGATTTTTAAACAAGCTTTCAATTTTCTACTCCGCGCCATGTTGGCTTTTTAGGACAAAATGTTTTCGTTTGAATTTTTGGGTGGTAACCGGATAATTCCGTTACACAGAGAGCGTTTCAATTTCTTCTCTTTTTGTTTTTCTTTATTTTTATTTTGCGACTTTTGTATTTTCACAATTATTATTTTTGTTATTATAGATTTTGATCTTCACTCAGAGTTAGTATTAATTATCATTACACACACTTTTCACTGATTTTTATCACCGCTTATTCTTTTATTTTTTTTGTCACTGTTTTTTAATAGAAATTTTTTTGGCCATTTCAGAAGGTACTATATATTTTATTGCAGATTGCAAAGTTGCAAGGTATTGCATGTCACTCTGGGTTTACCAAAATTTGATCTGAGATTATTACTCAGACCAATTAGAAAGTAATTACTGAATGGATGATTTATTAAAATGGTTATTCTGTGATCTAAGTTTATTAAATATGCACGTGAAATAATAGTATGACAGATGATAATAATCAATTTTGTAAACACAAATGGTATAAAGTACTTAATTATTTAATAGACAAAGTTAATTTGAATATAATTATGGCTCGGCTATCTGCCGGCTTTATTGGCCCTATGATATCTGACAACACAACCGATTCGTCCGGCGTCTAAAATAATAATCCCGTCTTCGGCTGGGGCCTCTCAAGGCGGCTTCCACAAGCGCTCCCCAATCCGTTACAAGTTTGAATCTTTAACCCTAAAAAGTTGGCATTGTTAGGCATTCGTATGCCTCCAGTATTTTTCCACTTGTAATTCAAGGAGTTTGAGAGCTTTTATTCCCCTACTTATATAGGGGAAATATAGCACCTAGGTGCCCCTCCCTCTCTCCTTAGTTTTGCATCTGGTAAACGAACGTTTACCTGCAATTTCAAATCTCTGGCCCTCTATCGGTGGGCACAAAATATAATTTTAAAATATAATAGGCCAATGAGAATGGAAATATCTCATTGCAAATATATATATATATTATATATACTATATTATAATTATATATATATATACTTATAATATTATATATATATATATATATATATATATTATAATATATATATATATTATAATATAATATATATATATATATATATATATTATTTGTTTACCCGCCCGCTCAGCGGGCAGAACCTTATTCAAGAGGGGGTGTTGAACACCTCAAATATTCATCTAGCGCAAATTACGCAGATGAGCACAGACGCAGGCTTTAGAGTGAGGGAGATTAAATTAAGTAGGAAACACAGAAGAATGAAGAGAATTCCACAGAAGAGGTGGCAGGAAAGTAGGAAGCACCCGCAGCGAACAAATCTGGAGTTACTAATATCAACAACAAAACTCATGTGCCGCACTCACCCCTTTGTGCTTCGTGGCGTCGTAGGAGGGTTGTGGTACGCGAGTGGACAGTTCCCTCGAGCACTTGGATTCTACGGTACCTTAGGAAAGAGATAAAGCACCGACATCTCGCCGCAAAGATAGAGTGTCAAGTGACTAGAAAGTATAGGACGTTTATAAGCCTTTTGGCTTTATGACTCGACCCTATCCAAAAGCCCGGGTGAAACCCAGTAGCCCCCCCAGATTATGAGAGCAGTACTTCCATCAAGGGCGGATGAGACCCTTGTAATTAGCTGGAGCAACCGAGAAGAGGAAAAAAGTCTCGCAGACTAAACAGAACTCTCAGTTTTCTTTGAGGCCACCCTAAGCAACTGTGTGATGTGAGGTTTCCAGAAGACATTTTTTGTTTATGTTTAGGTCACAGGAATGTTTATATTGTCAACAGGAGAACGAGAGAACCGTCGAAAGATATAGGAAGTTAGAAGGTGCTTAGAGAGGGAGATTTTGTTGTAGAAGTTGAGTTTTAAAGAATTGTATTTCACAAGGTTGAGACGACAACCCGGAAATTCTATCCGAATCAAGCGAGAATAGATCGGAGAAAGGATTTAAGACGAAGGCAATTCTAGAAGTAAAAGAAGGGACAGAATTGAAATGAGTTAAGAATGAAGGGTCGAGTCATCGGCATCTGAGTGGATATAGTTTAGATTGTGAAAGTGAGAAGAATGCATTAATGAAAGCAGGAATAAAGTTAGGAAGACAAGACAGAACCCTGAGATACACCACTATTGACAGAAAAGGAAGAAGAAGTCGCCCCATCAACAACAGCCGATATTGAGCGATTTGAAGAAGCTAGACATAAGTAAGCCAAAGAGAAAGGAGGAACCCAAGGAAGGGGAGTTTGGAGAGCCGTTACGCATGCCATATGCCGGTCAAATGGCTTTTTATTTATCAAGCGGCCACCACGCAACACGTCTCCCGTGTTCCTAAGGGCGGAAAACCAATAAATTGTCAATAGGAAAGTATGATCGCCAGTAGACCTCGAAGCGCGAAAGCCGCACTGCGATCGGAAAGAAATGAATGAGATTTCAGATGATTAAAGAAATATATATTATATATATATATATATATATATATATATTATATATATATATATATTATAATATATATATAGTTATATATACTATATATTATATATATATATATATATATATATATAATATATAATTATATATAATATATATATATATATTATATATAGTATATATATATATATATATATATATGATATATAATATATATATATATATATATATATATATATATATATATATATATATATATATATGATATATTAAATATATTATTTTGTACAATATAAATATTATATATTATGAATATTATTATAATTCGAAATTAAAAATTACAATTATTCCCATAAACTCCCATGATAAGATGACAAATAAATATTATTTTATATGCATTTAATCAATGTAGAAACATCCTCAACATCCCCATTTTTCAAAAGAGGCTGCGGCTGCGGATGCAGAAGTGTGCGTTAGTGAGAATGCGAATCGCGGCTGCTGATGTCAATTTAGGCTGCGGATGCGATGCGGATGTCATGTCCATACACAAATATAATATCATATATATATATATATATATATATATATATATATATATATATATATATTATATATATATTATCTATTATATATATATAATATATATATACAGTATATATAATATAACAACTACTAAATATTATTATTATTATTATTATTATTATTTTATTAAAATTATTATATTATTATCTTATTATTATTATTATTATTATTATTATTATTATTATTATTATTATTATTATTATTATTATTATTATTATTATTATTATTAAACACTTACAACTGCTTGCTACACTTCTTGAAGGTTTGAACTTTAAAAAGAGTTTAAATTAAGATCACATTCAGACAACTGCAAAATAATCTAATGCTTGCAATGGTAAGAAAAGAAACAAATTTTCATTGATAAAGAGTAAGGAATATATATATATATATATATATATATATATATATTATATATATATATATATAATAATAATATATATATATATATATATATATATATATATATATATATATATTATATATATATATATTGTATATATATATATATATATATATATATATATATATATAATATAAATATATATAATATATTTATTTTATATATATATATATATTATATATATTTATTTATATATATAATATATATATAATTATATTATATATATATATTATATATATATATATATATATAAATATATTATATAGTAATATATATATTATACTATATATATATATAATATATTATATATATTCTATATATATATATATATATATTATATATATATCATATTAATATTATTTAAAAAATTAACACAATATTAAATTTTGTTCTCACAGCTTTCCGCCCGGCTCCAGGCACGGCCTCTTCGGTGAGCTTCAAACAAAACAAAGACTTCCACGTTGATGGGACTCCAAAGATGATCTATTTATTGACTGGATGGTTGTTGTTTATTTAGTTTATTATCGATCCTTTTGTAAAATCTTATATCCCTCATTATTAAATTCTGTGCTACATCTATGTTTACTTCTCCTGCCGTTTTATTATAATTATCACTATTTCTTATGCAATATGATTCAATTAATTTCCTTTTGTTATTGTCTGATACAAAAATTACAGGTTTCATGTTGTCGATATTTATTTTATGGTTTAAACTTCTCCTATGATGAGTCAGAGCTGAATTTTGATTGTCGGAAATTAAATCGTATCTGTGCTGATAATTACGTCTATCAAAATCCACCGTTTCACCTATATATATATATATATATATATATATATAATATATATATAATATATATATATATATATATATATATATATATATATATATATATATATATATATATATATATATATATACTTTCATAAATACTTGATATCTAATTAAAATATCGATATATGTACATGTATATATATATATATATATATATATATATATTTATATATTATATATATATATATATATATATATATATATATATATATATATATAAATTATATATATATTATATATATTATAATAATATAATGTTTCTGATACTGTCGAGACAGCGGGGATCTTATATATGCAATTGCTTATTGGTGGCGTTCCTAAATTTATTAAAGGTTTCAAAACTTTTTTAAACTTTTTTAATGCTATCCTGAAACTGCGCATAGGTACAAGAAAACAATAAGCATATTTGGAATCAACGTTGAATTTGTATGGAAAAATGGGAAAAAAAATTCTTTTTTTTTTTTGATATCTCGAAAAATACGATAGGTTGAAAAAAACTAATAACATATTTGAATCAGCGTATGAAATTTGCTAAGGAAAATGTATTTTTTAAGGGGCGCCTCGAGCTGATGTGGGCACAGAGGGGAGCTTCCCCCGTTGTCCGATTCGGCCGAGAGACCCCGATCTTTGCACATCGGTTTACCCTGGGGTATTCTTAGTTAAAAAAAATAAAAATACAATACAATTAAAGTTTCTTTTTTCAAACATATTTCATACGCTGATTCCAAATGTTATTAGGTTTTCTTGTACCTATTGTAGTTTTCGAGATGATACCATGCGGGTGCTTTGGTAAGTTCACATGAAAGAGTGAATTGTCAACTTAAGACTATTGGTTTTGCTGATCTAACTTAAAGAGTAATTAATTACTTGTTACTTTTTGCTAACGAGAGTATTCGAGATATGACCATTTTGAGAAGTAGGAAGGATGATGTAGTATTAAAATAATAAACATTAGTATAGTCATTCTCAATAATTATACTTGCTACCTATTAAAGAGAGGAAAAGTTTTAGTTTACTTTCAACATTTATCACTTTCAACGAAAGAGACATTCACAATAGAGTATAGGCAAGTTGGTGTCGCTAGTTTTCGTGGTAGGCTTATAGATCGCATGCTACAACTT
>JABUQX010062966.1:0-2500 GCA_015478945.1 Trachelipus rathkii | reverse complement strand
GAAACCTTGATCGATGCTCAGGCATTGCTAATGTTACGTCAGTTGTACAAGCACATACAGCATTCCAAGATTCAGTCTCAGAACATTTAGAGACTTCAAGGATAATGTCTTCACCTAATAAAAGGTGAAAACATTTTCCTTGATTCTAGAACAGCGGTCTCCAAACTTTTTGATCGCGTTCCCTTAAGACGAAAATAATTATAAGTTGTACCCCCTATAGGCCTATATATAACATAATGCTATAATTAATATATATAATATATAAATATAATTAATATAATAAAATATATTATTAATATAATATAATTAATATATATAATATAAATATTAATTATTAATATAATATAATATAATATAATATAATATAATATAATATAATATAATATAATATGATATAATATAATATAATATAATATAATATAATATAATAATATAATATAATATAATATATAACAATTTGCACATGATAATATAATATAATATATAATAAAAGACACGTATTGCGAAACATTGAGAGACCTCACCTCACGATTTAGATTGCTCATCACGATCATAACACTCGCAAGTGATCGTGGAGCCTACTTCTTTGCGTACGCCCCAAGTATCACTTTGGGTACCCCCCGGAGTACGCGTACTCAACTTTGGAGACCACTGTTCTAGAATATGACAAAGCAAAGAATCATCCTTGAAAACTTCACCACTTTTGTATCGTGAAAACACAAGATGTTAAGCCCAAGCAGCCTCGTCAGTGGATCCATCAAGTAGGATTGATAATTTTTCAAAAAGTCCCTCTTTTAATTTATCAATATCTTATTGTTTGATATCTTCAGACATATCTACCCTTCCTCTACAAAGTAGTATTATTTGAGAGAGGAACTGATGTTATTTACTGTTCAGAATCACATCCAATAACACATCGTACAATATCTTTACACCAAGAGATGATTAACTTGACTGCAATGTTGTAAGTTTTTTCTCGTGAAATCCTCATTGCTACCATGAAGGGTGTTCGTAACCCAGCTTCAGTGTTTTGCCTTTACTGGCCAGAACGTGCTCGTTCCAATCCCTCTGATTTATGCTTGAAGAAGGTTGAGTTCTTGATTATCAAATTAAGATGACAACTGTTTAGATATCGCTTGAAAAAATTTGGCTTCATGCATTCTAACAATAAACCTTAGTGTCATATAACACACTGTGGAAATTTACTCCCATTTCTGCCAGTTGTAGCGAACCCATACTGAATGTAGTCGTCATTAACTGTCGTTTCTTCACTGATAAGACCACAATGATATCTGGAATTGTAAAGTAATTTTTTATGAAATCAAAGACGTATACACCACTAGAGTGATGGATCAGTTATAATATTAAAATTTATAGGAATGCACGAAAAAATAAAAAAATCAGTAATTTTATATATATATTATATATATATATATTATATATTATATATATATATAATATTATATATATATATATATATATATATATATATATATATATATATATATATACCTTCCCCATAGCCGTCCAACGCTTCCCTTTTCTTCCCTTTTCTTCCCTTCCCTTCCCTTCCTTCCTTCCTTCCCTTCCCTTCCCTTCCCTTCCCCCCCTCCCCTTCTTTCTTTCCCTTGCCCTTCCCTTCCTCCCTTCCTTCCCTTCCCTTCCCTTCTCACCCCTGACCACTTCTTTATCGGAGAGGCCACTCCGGGCCCAAATACCCCGCCGTCGCAACCGGCCTCCTCCAGAGATCTTCCAGTGTAAAATGTTCCAGATTGCTCCGGGTTGAGAGTTAGAAAAACAGGAGAGTAGAAAGTGGGGTGTGTTTTCCGGGACCTGGTTACAGTCTGGACAGCTATTTGAAGTGGTGTGATTGAGGTTTAATCTGTGTTTGTATATTGTAAGTTTGGCTGGTGGCAGCATCATAATTTGGCCGAGGAGGACTAGCTAGTTCTTGGTAGGGAGTTGAACTCTGTTACTATTTCTGGTGGATGTTCGCTTAAAATGTTGTTTGGTGGTCTGCGTCTGTAGATAACTTTCTGTTAGTGTCGTTTGAATTTGTTTGGTTTATAAGGTGTTGTTTGGTGGAGGTGGAATGTTGTTTAGAATTTGTTTGTAATATAGAGCTGGTGAAGAATGAGGTTGTTTTGAGTCTGTTTGGGTGGGGTTGGAAGGGGCTATGGGTAGAATTTTGGTTTCTTCGTGTAGGTGTTGTTGTGGTATAGCTGATGTACATTAGGGTGGAACGAAAAAAGTGATATATTTTTTTCCTAAACGTAATAGTGCGGAAAAATTGCCTTTTGATATGTTGTTTTACCTTAAAATCTTGGGAGATGTACGAAATTATTCCGGTGCCCCAGAGGTTTTGATTGCAATGGTTTTTTTGAAATAGCCAACAATTTCTAATAACCGGTGACATGAATTATAGTTGCACTTGGGGTACAATATTTAATGTAATAGTGGCGTAAAAATGTACGTTTATAGTGCCTTCATATAACAAAAA
>JABUQX010062965.1:7500-25000 GCA_015478945.1 Trachelipus rathkii | reverse complement strand
TAGCTTCCAGACCATTCTTCTCTCTTACATTTCAGCTTAGTTTCATTAAAAGCACATATATCCAGTCCAACTCTAATTGCATACTAACCTTATCCCTTCTCCCGCCCTCAAAGAAGAAATTTTTTAAATTCTCTTCTTGTTTCTATAATTCTCCATAATATCTCTTTCCTTGCAACCGTTCATGGGAAGAAAACATAGTGACTAGGAGGATTGTTCAATGCCACTTGTTATTCACTTGCTTTCAACTACTCCTCAGTAGTGAGATAATTTCATTTAATATTTAAAGCTCTACCTAAATTCACGTCAACTATTTTACGCTAACATAATGTAAAAAATATCTTCATGAGATTAATAAACTTAAAATTTAACCAAAATATTTAAATAAAGAGAATCTTAAAAAACTTTGTCCGGAGTTTAGTTCTTTGAAATTAATTTAATTTAAAACCACTCAAAAAATAACAAACGCTTCACTAAAGACATATATACTATTATATTACCTTTCAGTTAATTATTTCTAATATAATAAATAAACAAATTTAGAATTAGTAAACATAGAAAAAAATAAATCTCTTAACACAACAAAACCACTTTACAAAACTCACCTATATTCAGAGATTGTAAAAACATTTATTTTAATAGTTGTGATAATTAAGTAGTAATGAAAAAGTCTTGTATTTTTTATATTTAATACTTTGCTACTAGATTTAACATTAAATGGTTATAATTTCCGCTTAAATAGATAATTGGTTAAAGTTCGCATAAAATCTAATTAAATTATTTTATATATGAAGAAGGAAGACTGCCAAAAATTGATTAAAAAGATCTAAACGGAGGGAACGTATATAAAAAAAAAAATTATTGTTTTAGCTAAATAACAACTAATACATAACATTTATATATTAATTAGTATAAGTGAAACTTAATAAAAGAGTGTTATGAATGACAAGATATAAAAAAGTATAAAACGTAGAAAAATGATCTAGAGGTTGATTAATGTGATTTTCATAAAGAATTTTTTTATTATAATTTCCTTATAGATAATTCTTTAATTAAGTAAGATTATACTGACGGCTGAGGATAATAATGATATATTATAAGAAAATATTTAACAAATTAAGTAAACTGTTCAAGCGTTCGATCAATAAAAATAATAAAAATATGGACTTCCTATTAATATTGTATTTTATTATAATTTTTAATGTAGTTTTAAACTATATATATCAAGGTGGAAAAAATATTTTTTGCATCCTTTTTTCTACACAAATGATGGAAATGAACCTAGTGTGAAAGTAGACTAAGATCAAACATCAATTTTTTCTTCCCTTTATTTTTGCTTTATTTTTTATTAGGCTTATGAAGTTTGATACTTTAGACTTAGTCATAAACAAATGTTCACTGAATTTCTTATAATATATACGGTATTCTTCAAATGTGTCTATTTCTGTCTTTTTTAAAGAATTTTTAGAATATATATTATATATAGATATATATAATTATATATATATAATATATAAATATTATATATATATATAATAATATATATATAATATATTATATATACATATAAATATATAATATATAATATATATATATAACTATCTAAATATAATATAAAAGATAACAGAATGAAAGACAGTGGTAGAGGACTCGCTTGGCAAGCGAGAGCCGGTTGAACTCTGTGGAGGTTCGAAGATGAACTCTTAAACTACTTTTCTTTTCCACTCGGACTTTAAGTTACATTGGTTAGTTGTTGCTACTAAGGAACTGACGCAGCTCATTTTTGCGCAGCACGACGTATGTAGCTTTGTAGCGCCACCAGGTTACCCAAGAATGCGTGTTGGCGATTAGCATGAGAGAGTTTGGGTTTCCCTACTGACATGCGGTAGGACCTTCACTGGGAGAGAGGACAGAACAGATTCCGAGAAGTTGGGATAGAGAGATCGCATAAAAACTTAGAAGAGTGTGTAAGAAGAGTAGTAAAAGGTAATGCAGAAACCTGAGGGAAAACCACAGTTAATTTGAAAGGAAGCAGTTCCTATTGACAACTCCGAAGTGATTAGGAAGAATGGAAACTACTCAAGGGTCCAGGAAAGTAGTGGTAGCAAGGAGAGTCCCAAAGAGGAAATGGTAGGCTTTAAGTAGAAGTGATTAAGCTACGACGCATCTGACATTACCTCTGTTACAAAAGTTTTGATATATGTCAAGTGCTACACACAAGACTTCCCCATGGTCCTTAGGGCAGAAGACACATAGATCAGTTAGATACCGGAAAGAGATATATCATTCATTTTGATCTCATAACTGAGTTCGAAAGCCATACTGACGTCTGAAAGAAGGAATGAGTATTACTATGTGATCGAGTGGAGAAATGAGATGTTAAGAGTGACGGAGAGTTTAAAGAGTTACTTTATAGAGTAGTATATTACTAATTTAGGCAAAGAATGCGTCTATAGTTATATGTAAGTAGGATCGATAAGCCGGCTTACCACTTTTATATGGGGATTGACTGAATAAAAAGCAGCGTCATTATCGCAGCATTATGAGGGAAAAAGTGATTAGTGTTAACAGGCAATGAAGGGTAAGTAGAAGTGAGAGTAGAGATATGTATATTATTGATAGACGAGAACAGGCGCCAGAACTCAGAAGCACGTATACTCCCTCGAAAAACACGAGGATAATATTAAGGAATATAATGAATATATAAGATAATGATTACTTATATAATGTGCAGAACTTCCACAGTAACTTTTTTACTTTCATTGCTCTAAGAAATTGTCGCAAAACTTTCACAATTATATTATATGGATATTATTTATGAATATATTTAAATATGATTATATATTAAGTAAAATTTTATATTATATAAAGAAGTAATTATATTGATATATATAGATATAGATTTAATTATTATTATCACGAGAGTAAATTTGATACGTTGCCTTGATTTTAATTACATACGGAATATATAATTTTAGATATTATAATGAATTATATATACTTGAGTTCTGCATCCATTAATCGAATGATTTGCTTAATTTAAAATCTGTTTTTCTTTTATGGAATTCTACGATAATGATCTAACTTTAATGTAAATATTTCAGAAGTAGTTTTCCTAATTTTCTTCTATACATATCTAAAGTTATATGGTTAGAGTTTAGTTATATGTTTAAGTCAATATCGCTATGTCTATATTTTTATGATCAAATTAATTTTTTTAGTAGTTATAAGGCCGCAGAATGAGGGCAGACGCCAAACGACGAAGGGTATTATTAAATATATTTGTTTGAGAATATAGTATTAGTAACATCTAGTATAGTCTAGAAAATCTAGGTAATTTAATAAATCTGGATTGTTTCATGACGTCTGAATTGTACATCAATTTATGCGGAGTATACGGATAGCATAGCTATCCGAAGAGGACAGAAAGTGCTTCGTCGAGCACTGGGTGGAGATTCAGCAATGCATCATTGTATATAGGAAGAGTTTTGTAGATAAGGCGGTTTATAGTTCTTTGACATAAGCGGGTGCTATTCTTACCCTTTTATGTACAGATTTCCTATTTAGTTTTAGCAGAATACTGTCTAATAAAACTAACATGTCTCTATGTATTATTTTGGAATACATGCTTTCGATTAAGTATAAAGTTATTAATACAACTAATTTAAATGCTATAATTGAAAGTTAAGAGAGGTGTTTGAATTACTTTAGATAGGAATTTTTTATTAATTCGCAGTGTAATTATACATACTATATATTTGAAATAAACCCTCACTAAATAACCGAAGCGAGCTCTATAAGAATGATGCCGTGCGATTCAATGCTTCAAGCTTCAGAAGTGATTCAGAAGACGATGATTAAGTAAATCCTCCTAAAGGATTTCATACCTCAATTAATACGCAAATATACAAAACTTTATTTTTATTATACTAGGAATATAGTGATATGATTATTAGGTTAAGATAACCCTAAGCCCTATAGTTTTTATATATATAAATTGCTACCATAAATTTTAAAATCCGTTATAATCTTACAGCCAAATCATAAAAATAAGTAAATATCATACACTACTGCGATAATATTAGTAGACTTTATTCAAACTATTTAAAATGTAAATTGATAATGATACTACTCGATTTAATATCCATAATTAACCAGTATATTTAACCCACGTACATAGGACTTTTTAAATCAACGTAATAATATTGTTTAAATTATTATGCATTGAAATTAATATCCTTTATATATTATAATGTATAAAGGTTTAATCAAATATGTTTCCTTATATTATTATTATTTAATTATTAAATAAATTACTCTTTAATTATTTTGCTAAGAAGTGATTTTACCTCTTCTTTAAAATTCTATATAAAAGTATATTAAACTTAATTGTTGATATATATATAATATATCAATATATTTACTCGAAATTTTAATAATTAAATGATTGAATTATTTTACATTCTATTTCAAAAACTAGCATTTTAAATTCTATCTTTCTATTCTATCTGTCGCCAATTATTAGGATAACATTTGAGGACTTAAAATAGCAAAAGGAATAAAATGTTGCTCACGTCAAAACATGTAATCGGCTAAAGCTTTTAAAAAAGGCATAAGCGGTATTATATTATAATTTATTAATATTATTATAAGTATTAATTATTTATTTATATTTATATTTATTATTTATAATATTATTAATTTATATTATATATTAAATTTATATAATTAATTATTATGATTTTATTAGTTGTATGATGATTTATATGATTGTTTGACATGGCTACCCGTTCTCCGTTGTATAAGATTTCAATAAATATATTGATATATATATATATCAGATTAATAAAATAATTATAATAGATAAGTATAAGGTTACCAAGACGATGAGATTTATATATAGGATATTGTATCTCTCTTATCACACAAAAAGAGTGTGTTCGAGAGGCGGTGGTGAAGTATATAATGTAAGAAGGATTTGAAAAGTTTATGGTGAAGTTTTTATTTGTAAAAAAAAAGATAAGTTAATGTAGGAAAGGAAAGAGAGGTTATAAAAATTCACCATACTCTGGAGGAGAATTCTATGGTGTCCTCAGGAACAACACAAGTTATATTTTTGATGTTTTACTTATTCATTATTTAATATTTGGTTAAATAATTGTAATTATTATTATGAAGGATTTTTATGTATTAAATGTATGTAGTTCCCTTGAATTTAAATATAAATCGTATTAGTATATTATAGTTTGTATCTTATTAGATAATATTTGGTTAGATTAGTTAAGGTGGTCAGCATATGAGGTCGTGACTCAATGATAAATAAATCATACTTGTATATATAAATGATCTTTTTATGTACGGTTATTTTTACCGAACATTGTCAGTACAGCTAAAAATGTGTTGTTTTATTTTAAATCTAACTCTCTGTAGGTCTTCTATCAGGACTCCAGTATATTTTATTTTAACAAATAACTAACAAGTCAATATCTTCGTTCAATATACTCTCTCACTTCTCTTGTCGATGATCACTCAATCATACTAATAGGTTATGCTTATAAAGGACGTTAAACTCGTGCGGAATATATCATTTCGATTTCTCTCTCTACTATCTAGGCTATCCTAATCTACTTTCATCTCGTACTAGCTCTGACGGAAGAGTGTCTTTCACATTTTGGTTTATGTGATACAATTTCTAAGTTAATAAAGAATATTTAGTATCGATAGATTGCGAGGAATTCAGGCGACATGGCGAATAAAAATATCCCGTAATGTTAGTTATGTAAAAAACCGGTTACATATTAGAGTGACTTGTTGAAGTAGATATGTGGATAATTCTGCTAGATGCTGTGTATGTAGGCGATTTAAACAGCTTGTGAATGGATATGATGACTATGATCCATGGAGGGTTAACATGCATCGCTCTGGTATAGTAGCGCTTATGTTTAATAATCTTTGGAGAAGGCTTTTAGTGTGCTCGTTCACGCGTTCTATAGAAAGGGTGAGAGAGTATAATACGATCTCGTTACTTAATCTATAAAGAATATCGAACATCTCCGTTTTGTTTCGCGTGTTCAAAATAGATATGTTATAATATAACAAATAATTTTCACTCTTCTTAAAGGAATTGTATTAAGCTATGTCGTAAATTGTCTCATCCTAGAATATTTTGAGGCATCTGTGAAAACAGAGTCACGAAAAGAAAAGATCCAGACCTGCCATGATTTTCGTATTCTCTACATTTTATTGTTCTCAAGTCTTAATTCTATTGCAAGATTTCAATAATTCCAGGCTCAACATGAGAGGGTTTCATATCATATTAATATAATGGTAAATTGTTTATTATTTATCTTATGGTGATATAAATTTTATAATTAAGAAATTGTTATATACAGCAGGTATAACCGTTTTTGGTTTTAACTGGAAACTTAATGAGCAGCAATAACTCTATTTGGAATATATTATCATAATTATTATATATATTATATAGTTGCTTATAGTGTGCGTTAATACATGACATAATAAAGTATTCTTATTTAAGAATTATAGATATCTCGAAATAAGAGAAATCTTTATTACTCAATTTATATTTCCCAGTAATAATATTGAAGTCATTAGATAATAGTATGTAAGAGTATTATATTATATGGAAGTAGAGTTAGTAGTCAGTGAGATAATACAGCATAATGTCATACACACTATCCCCTGTTTTAGCTGACATGATAAACTAATGATATATAAATTCACCGGAAACTATACGTAATGTAAACTATATAAAGGAATATTAACCTTTTAAACAATGTGCTAACAGTATGCTAGGACTAAATTTGAGAGAGAAGGAGAGAGAGTCATGCCAATGCAAATGTGGTCGATAGGCGTATGTTAATAATCCTAGGTGTTATTTAATCCTTTTCGTGTATGAAATAAGCAAAACCACTTTTTGCAAAAAAGGTGTTAAGATAATATTAAGGATTATTAATATATTTTGTTATATATTGTAATATTATATACCATATAGTTAAATTATGAGGGATTTCAATGTAATTATCTACTGCAGAATCATGTACAAGCAATTATTATTGGTTGAAAACGAATGAATATTACTTATGTTAACATATCTATCCCTCGAAGATAGAATAAGCTGTGTGCTACACTCATTTGGTAATAAGTTAAATTAATAGCTTACCGCGGGACATCTATAAAAGCTCTTCTATTGAGTATACGGATCGCCTCGTTGATTCGATGTTCTAACAGTATAGTTATAGAGTATATGAGTACCTGACCATCTATATATATATTATTATCATACAAACACTTATTCATACTTCGATTCGAATATATATAGGTAATAATATATTAGAATCGTATAAATAGACTTGAGTATACTCTACACCTCCATAGTAGATTTATAGTAAGTGAATCATCTAATCAAAGAAAGTTGCTGTACTTGAGTATAGTTTAATATAAAGAATAATGATTATCATTAAGCTATATAATTTTACATGGAATTACCCAACTTAGCATAACCATTATATATATATTAGGTTAGTTTTCGTGGAAGAGTACATTTGCTATATCGTATAATTCCTATATATTTTCCTTAAAAGCATCTGACTGAAATTTTAGTATGGTAGGAAGAAATGGGTAATACCTCTTTGATTTGTATAATATATTCTTCAATAGCGTAGATAAGTTGCCGCGAAAATTAAGCATCTATATATATACCTTTCTGACTCATATCACTTATATTATTTACTAAACGCTATAATAATATATATAGTTATATCAAACATTATGAAATAAAAATTAAACATTTCAGCTATTATAGTAATAGAGAAGTAAACGATTATTATAGTATATATGTCATATTAAATCTATATATGATACTATATTAATTATATAGTTAACACTTATCATTAGAACACTACCCTGCGGAACTACCATATACAATTCCTCTGAATATATATTAAGTGAGTAATTATCACCGTTAGTACCAAATAGAATGATGAGTACTCACCGAATATCCTGGTAATGGACTATTAACAGACATATTTATAAAAAGATTAGATGATGTCCATTAGGAAATAACACTAGCGAATAGATAGTTTTAGATAAACACTATACTACTGTTAAACTATACTCATTAATAGATTATTTTTCATATGTGTCAAATGAGTAAATATGCCCAATAACCATCCACTACATTAAGATGGTTTTCTCGGGTTCATTGGTCAATAGTCTTATTTTACACGTGGTGTTCCCGGTATGAACGCATTTCGGAAACCAAAACTGGTAAAGTTTGAACAAAAGGCTTAGCATACTCTCCTCATAAGACTATGGTATGATAAAGTGGCCTGAATACATTTTCATATTCACTATAATTTTACTATATGTAAATGCAGTAGATCTACAGATAATTATTAGGTCATTTTGGCGGGTACGTAGTACCAGGCTTTTCGTAGCTGTCCCATAGGTATTGTATAGTAAGACGGAATTACAATAATATAAGCTTTGTTTAATCTAATAAGAATAGTAGGACAAACTAATGATTCTCACCAATCTTTGTATTAATAACAGGTATATACGTCCTGTTCTCCAAAAATTCATATTTAGTCTTATCGGTGTCTGGGAAGGACGAGTGAGATCGCCAGGCCTTACCTTTCACGCAGATAGCCTAGGCATACTATTCAGCTCTTGAACATAACAGCAAAATATTCAATTTTGTTCAGATCGCCTATATGCACCTGATGCATTATCTCCTTATAGTTCGCCCTCAGTTTTACTAATCTAGTTCAAGCGGAGTAAATTAAAAACGTTATTGTTTGAGGGTATGTTTGATGTGCGCCGAATAGTCGTCATTGTTTGTGTAGGCAGAATAGGGGCTTGGCGCGAGCGTGTCCGGAACTAAAAATATATTATTTTACTTCGAGAGTGCAGAATAAACTATTCGTGGTCAAAGTTACCGGAATAGAGAAATGGGGTCAGGTTGATAGTCGGTAGTCATTGGAATATAGCAAGAAGTTTGAGGTTATAGTTGAAGAGTTATGAAGAATATTGTTATAAACTCATACTGGTGATATTTATAGGGATGTTTATTGTAAGTAAGTTGAGTAAAGTTTCTTAAGTACCGTATTCCAAGATATCTGGTGAAAATTAATGAAATTATCTTGGCATTTTCCACCTTATTAAAGTAATTCAACGAAAGGTTAATATATTCAACATTTAAAATATAATTTCGGTTGCATGCGTCTGATGATATGATCCATACTGAAGATGATGCAGAGAGGTAATATATATAATCGGTAACTCCAGATTTTCTTCTTTGTAACAAGCGTCTACTTCCCATATTCAAAATAAGATCCGGGAGGACTAAATTCTGTTTGCACATCATCATATGGCAGAGCAGTTAGCTAGGAACCTCAAATCAGATTAATAATAATTTTAAGTAGTCTGATTACCAAACTCATCGAGCAAATGTGAATTAACGACTCGATTCAGTCACAAGTATTTGCAAGAAGGTGTGACAGGAATGTTTTAGTATAGATTTAAGCAACATCATATGATAGTCGCACTAGTTATCTCTACAACATCTCTAGAGTAATCAACAGTAATAAATGCTCGTACAATCTTGTCTTCAAAGTTCACTAATGGGTCATATAAAGGGTTGTCATTAATATGGTCGATGGTAATAGAGACAACTAGGTATATAGTATGTAGATAATTGAACATATCAAGATAGGTTTGCGGCTAATAAACTCACGAACGCAGTGAAAGTTGTATATATTATATTATATATTATATTTATATTATATATATGTGGATTATAGATCAGTAAGTCTCATGTTAGCTAAAAATGTTTACGAATTGTTTACTATGACCTCTCTCCTGCATATGAATAATAACATACTGTAGTAGTATAATATCACCACTGTTGGTAGCATATTAACCCGATCAAGCAACCTAAAACATGATCGACCATAGATAAATCAACTTCTTTGGCAAGAATCAGTACTAATAATTTTATGTAATATTGATTATATTTTGAATTGAGAAGATCTGAAACATAAATAATTACAGCCATAATATTATTTATACTGAAAGATTTATAGTATAAAGAAATAAACTTGATTTCCAGTATGTATGTACCGATATCATGCTGAAGGAAGAATCAGATAGACACTCATAGACTGTAAGGAGGATCAATGGTAATTTCATATCAAGTGTACGGGATCCTAACTCATCTATGTCAAATACATCTATTCATCAATGGTGGATAAATAACAATGTTAAACCTCAATCATTACGATACTATTAATCTCAATATACAAATATTGAATTAGTATAAATGAATCAATACGTAATACTATAATTTATTTCACTTTAAATATACTAATGTATCTCACATAAAATAAAATCTAATTCGCTTACAAACATCAAAGTAATGGAAAACAATTTTGATTCACCTTCTTCGATACTTAAAGCTAATCATATTCTACAATAAAAATTTCGTTATATAATTTTCTTATTCAGACATAATACCATTTATAGATACTCTCGAACTTCATCAGAAGAAGATATTAATATGATAACCTAGGAATTTGAGCATAATATAAGATAATCAGCGACACATATGAATCTAGATACATAATCGAATACAACATATATATGTAAGAACGATGTATAACTAATAAAAACCATAAAAAACAGAACTATTACGCTCATAACAGCTTCGGCTCATAATAACCAATTTTGTTTTCACTCGAATATATAAATATATATAATAATATACTTGGAGTCTATCTTGTATCATCTGTTCTCTCATGGACTTTCCATGTATACTATGTCATCACTTTTTGTATTCAATGAGTCGCTGTTATTCGGAAGTCGCACCAAGGTGGCGATAAGAGGGATCGTGGGTACGAGCGTCCCTCTCTCGCGAATTGCAGCCCCCCATCTTTTACCGACAAGACAGAAACATGCTAGACCCCAGTGCTCTTTTTACTTGTCTGCGAGTTTTCCAATTATAATTTGATTAAAATTAACATATACATACTAAATAACACCTTACTCAATGACATTTACACTTATAGCTGATTATCTTTTAACGACGACTAATGTCACGACTCACATAGTTAACTTTTGTGACCATATCTTTGACATAAAGTAATACTCAGAAAAAAATCATTACAATGCAGAATATTGACGCTCATCTACTTCAATTCTTACTTTAATAATAATTTAAGCAGAATTGCACATCAATTCAATGTAAACTATACGATTTAATTTTTTATTAATCTCTTCAAATATCCTAATTTGCAGTGACTATTATTTTTATTATCATAAAGATAACTAAGATAATAATATAATTATCATAATTTATTTGAAATATTAGATCTTTTCTAAATTTCCAATTCATCTCAATATATATATATATAAGGTATTTAATATGTTTTGAGATTCATAATAATTCTGATTTCGCAGCCGTGAGTATAATAAAATATATTTTTCTTTTTTAAGTACTTTGTATACATATACCCTGGTGTAATTCCAGTTAATTAATTCAATAGCTTTATTATATTAACAGTATTCTAAATAATATTTCATCACTAATACATAACATTGTGACTCTCTTGAAAATCATAATACTTTCTTTTCTTAGTGATCTAATACGTATGCAGTTCTATAATAATTATTTTATTTTTTTTTCTACATACTTTAGGTATTACTTACTCCATCCGATATGAATACACTCTTCACTTTCAGAATACAGAAATTATAATTCTAGTGATTGAATGTGAGTATATATGTCAGCGGAATGTGAGACTATAATTCACAGTAAATTTATACAAAAAACATTCTACAATATCAATAACCATTCTTCTATCAGAACCATACTCATTCATCACTTTCCGTTACACTAACACATATCCTATAAATCTAGGCATCAAAAGCTTAAGTGCTCATAACTATACTTAGTACTCATATTTCATAATAATCAGCAAATAATCAAATTACATCATCAGCTTAACAAAATGATCATACATATCAAAATGACTAATAATAACATCATCGAACGGTAGCTGCCCTTAATTAACAACAAATTGATCAAATTGACAGACTAAATAAACACAAATATAACGTACTCACACAACTTGTCAATAGTTATAAAAATGATATATCTCAAGCAGACTTGCTCTAAGGTGGCTCTCAATAACTTCAGGGATTAAGTGGAGTGTTATAAGAATCCTAGTCTGGTAGTAATGGTTTATTGATATTAGTGTAAGATAGATATTGGAGGAATTTTGAAAGCCCTGCACTACTAATTTAAAAAGTAGCGAAAGCTATGATATATAAGAATTTTTGGTATGTACTATCGGTATTGATTGTCGTGTGGACCAATAAATCACGAAGTAGAAGCTCCAAATAAATTTTGTTAGTTAATTAAAATAGAAGGTTAGAGTATTTGATGAAGTACTTAGTTTTTCTAGCTAGCCAGTTTCGCCATTTTACATAAAGAAAGCAAAACAATACAGAAGTAAAATAAATAAGGTTTATTGAATATTTAACATACTAGAAACTCTTGCCGAAAATAATAAACATATAAATATCGAATATATTAAATAAGAAGAATATTTGTAATAGTTATCTGGATTACCTAACAGTTCTGAAATCCATCACTACAAGATTTGAAATATTATTAAAATGTGCATACTGGAAAATTCATGGCGTCCTTAAAATATTTTAACGTGGATATTAAATGAGCAGTTGACAGTTATTACTAGGATAGACTTCTTATCAAAAAGATAGAAAGGTTTGTTCTTAATAAAGTCAAGTTAAAGTTTTTTTCGCGAAAAATATTATTGCAGATATCTATTATTATTATGTATTATTAGTATTATAAGTTAATATTATATATCATTATTATTATTATTATATTATATCCAACAAATTAATGAAAAGCTGAATTAAAATATTTTCTAAAATTTCATATGAAGTTGGTATTATATTAAATATATAAGTATTGTATACATTAATATAAAGCAGAAACTTAAGAGAAGTTCGGGGGAGGATTACATTAGTGCTTACTCAAATATTTAAACAAAAAGTAGTTATGAAGAGCTAGAGAGATCTAGTCAACTGTTTTCTTAATTATGGAGATATACAAAACAATTGAAAAATAACAATCAGTCGATTAATAATAATTATTAATGTAATTTAATGTATGTTTTAATAATTAGTGAAATTGCCGGATAATATATTAATAATGCAGCGGAACTTAAGACAATTAAGAGATAGCATTAAGGATAATTGAATTGAACAAATATAATTGTAACAAAATTCTTAAGAAGTATTGGAATTGAGATTAAATGAGTACATAATGTTAACTATATTATTGTACAGCAAGATGTACTCAGAAATATAATAATTAATTCTAGTTTAGAAATAGCAATATGATAAGGGATACTTTTCCCATTAATCATAAGATAGGAGGAAATTTAGAAATGTATTAATGAACGAATATTATAGAGATTAGATTAAATAATAATATAGAGATAAATTAGAGGATAATTGTGAAATAAGAAAGATAAATGTAGAGTATAATGCGGAAGATTTAGTTAGTACATCAGTCTCGAAGAATGATGTTTATGGGAAGTATTATAGTAATGGTAATGATCTAAAGTGCGGGAAAATAATATAAAAAATTATTCAGGGAAACGAGAAGATGAGGGGAACTATATTTGTTCCGGGTAGGTAGCTTATCTAATACAAACGAAACTGAAGTATAGAATATCCTTAGTGATTGAGTATAAATTTAACCTTTAGTTAAATTTAAATGAGTGTTTAGTCTATAAACGAGGTAAGAATATGTAACAGCATTTTGTATATACAGTAGGCTTGCAATAAATTCTCTTATTAGTAAAAAGTTTATGAGAGGTGAGTTTGTAATTATTAGTGATTATTATTTGTTCGATGAAAGGATGTTCGATAGGTAATAATAATAACCTGCATTGGTGTCGATTGCGCAGAATATCAACTATTTATTATTGTTGATAAAACAAACAGGAAATTGAACTTGAATAATTTTAATATTAAAACAAATTATTTAGAAAATCAGATTTAAAATTTGAAGTAGAAAATGGATTATATTAACAAAAATTTGGAGAAGATTATTATAAGGAAAGAATGTTTGAAATTCGGTTTGAGAAAATAAATTTGTGGTTTGCTAGTGTTGATAATAATAAAGAACTAGTAGAAAAAAGAATGACTGAGATATTATTAATTGTAACGATAAAGACTTGTGCGAAGTAGTGGTTTATTTATTAACGGCGATTTCTGATGACAAGTAAAATGGATATGAAAGGACATATAAAGAGAACCTATAATAATTAACAATATAGAGTTCTAGTTGTAATCATAAATACACATATAAAAGATAAGGAATAATAGAGGAGAAGTATGTTAATGAAAGAAAGAGCGAAAACAAAGAGCATAACTATAAAATACTCGATAAAAATATTTGAATAAGGTGTGTGTGTTGTGTTGTGAAGTACAATATATGGAAGGTGAATGGAGATAATACTTTTGAAATGGCACTAAGTAGTATACAGTAGAAATAAAATAAAATAAGGTAAAGAGCCGTGAATGGATTTATATGGAATGTGGAATAATTTATCACGAAGGTTTTACTGCATTACCTGGTGATGGTATATTATAGTAATATATTGTGATGAAACGATTGTATATAGTAAATGGATGTGGATATTAATAGAACTAGTAGGAAAGACAAAACTATAGAGGACTTAGTCAGTAGGACTAAGTAATTATATTACAAGTGAGTAATCATATTGATTAAAGAGTTTATATTGAAATTATCAGTTAGTGAAAAATTCAGAGGTAAAAAATATTTATGCTTATTGAACTAATAGAATGGGATTACTTTAGGTTATACTGAATATCTATATGCACAAAGAAATTATGAATAGGATATTTTTCATTGGATAAGTGTAAAAAATTTCATAAGTTAAGATGTTAAGGGGAAAGTTATATATATAGTATATAGATTAATATTTATTTAAATTAGGATTTACGAGCAATCAATTATTTTGTAGTATACCTGTAGCGTGTACTTTGTTGCTTAGATAAAATCAATCATAATTATACAGTTAAAGAAAAGAGTTAGAATACGACAACAGAAGAAAGTCGTTAAGTTCTGCATGATATTCTTAGAAATGGAGAATTATCTCTAATGCGCAGCTTGTTACAGAATATCGAGAGTAGCTATGACTCATCAATAAGAAAAATTATAATGTTAAAATTTAAGACTTTTAAGATAAACGTAAAACTTTCAGATTCACACAGAGAAGTATCAATTAAGAATTTTGGTTTAGAGTGATAGTATTAATAAATGTATAAGTACAAATTTCGTTTTCGAAATTATCGTAGGGTAGTATACCGCTTAGGTCACTACCCTTGCTCTAGCCTGTGAGAAATTTCGTAAAAAAACTTTGACGTAATGGGCAACGTAAATATAGCTTGTTGTCTCAGTCAATCGTTGAAGTAATTAGTCTCTAACGGAGATTGGGACTGAAAAGTATCGAATGAGAATTAGTGTCTGATTATGAAAAATGTATAAAAGTATTTACTTGAAGAAATATTTACTGTGATTCTTATGTCGCGTTCTTGAATCTCAAAATTTGTCTTTTGTTCCTTCTTATTACATAATAAGGAGAAACTAAGTTATGTGTGATTACGAGTAATGTGTATTGGGATTGAATATATATATGATAATAAGTTAAATAGATAATGGGCTCATTGGAAATTAAATGGAGAGAAAAAATTGTAGGTAAGAGACGGTGGGACTTTATGTTAAAGGATAAGACAGATTAATTCACACACTTAATGTGCAGAGTGAGACCGGCAGCTGATAAGAATATAATTTAGCGATTTATAAAATAGGACTTAAACGATACTATTGTAATAAATTATCGTGATTCTGCTACTCGTGTAAAAATTTGTTAAGAATTAATTAATCAATAAATACGTGATGCAATAACTGAATAAAAACTAAAGGGTGAAGCAATAGAATTAATAAAAAAGAGTTAATGCAACCATAAACAGTATATTGACGATGAATTATATTGGTATTATTTATGAAAATTTAAGAATTTAGTGCACTTCGGAAAAAAATATAAAGCGTACGAGTATTTAGTATCTACGAGAGAGTAATAAGGAGATTTTACATGGCTTATCGAGGAGGGTAAAATAAGCTGATTATATAATAATAATTGTTATTTTAGTTCAAGTATTACGTTAAAGGAATTTAAATAGAACTTTATACGATATAGACACCAATCTTCTACAAAATGAGACTAAACTTTGTTTTTACCGTGAAAGGCATTGTGGTTTTGAAAAGTTTTTCTCACTTGAGAACGGCACAGTATATTGTAATGATGTATATTCTGTTATGGATGAATTTTGCCCCACATATATTGTAACAGACATGAGTGATTCTTGTTTATTGACGCTTCAAAAGTAGTTTGGAAGCAGTTTTACTTCACAATGGCAATGTTTCGCTCTGTTCCTCTTCCACAGTAGTTTGTAGATAAACATTGCAGAAGTAATCTCTAAGTAATGATAAGCAAAAACAACATAAATATTGAATAGAGTGAATTTTAGAAAGGGGAGGTGATGAACGCTATTTAATGGACAACACACGTACACATATAAGATGTTGATTTATATAAATTAATTACTAAATAGATTTCGTGAAAAAAATGGGGATAGATATAAGGTGTTACCAATCAACAGCAAATGCAGAACTAACAACTAATTAATAACGAAAGATTCCATTTACAAAAACGAAGACACAGCACCGATGCACAATTTTCCACAAAGCAAGACTAAAGACAATCTGATTTTCTATAAGATGTATTTGTATAGATTCATAGCAATAATATCTTGTGGTACATAATTATATCAACGAAAAGATCGATTTATAAAGAGAGCATTTACCCGCTAAAAAAGGATTTTTAATGACAAAATAATGAGAGGAGGAGCACTCCAGGGGGCAGGTTACCGGGAGAGTAAGATGAAGATTCTGTAGATGCGGAAATAGAATCAAAAGGTATAAACGCTGCGGATACAGACGAAACAAAGGAAAGAGTAGCTGTAGATACACAAAGCTGGTTTCAAACGTTTAATTGAGATCATTTCCGACTTGTCATCAGGAAACTGAAAAAGCACCCCGAATATCGCCCAAGAATCAAGATGGAACCTATATTAGGTTGCCTCTAAAATTTGCTTAGGTGATCTACACTGGCATATAAGTGAATACATCTCTTCAAATCTTTAAGTATTTAAGAGGTTTTCTAAGACGGATGAAGAAGCGGAAGAGTAGGAACTTAGTTACATCATGTGTGCAATGAATCTCTTCCCGAAGGTTTCAAGTCCTGTTTATTATATGATGTAGAAACTAAATGATCAGCAGGACGCAAAGGGGTTTTGC
>JABUQX010062965.1:0-2500 GCA_015478945.1 Trachelipus rathkii | reverse complement strand
AAAGGACAAAAAGTGTTACAATAAACTGACCTTCAAGTAAAGAATTTAGCATTTGGTATGCTTGAGTTGAAGACTCACCGTTAGACACGTCTTGTATTTCGGGGGTTCTGACACAAGTACTTTATGAAAACTTGCATATATATATATATATATATATATATATATATATATATATATATATATATATATATATATATATATATATATATATATATATATATATATATAAAAACCCATCTCTATTCACTCTTTAATATATATATATTTATATTGTACATAAATATATATATATATATATATATATATATATATATATATATATATATATATATATATATATATATATATATATATATATATATATATATATATATATATATATATATATATATATATATCATCACCAAACCTTCTCTCCCCAAGAGAGGTTCATAGTGCATTGTGCATAGCATGCACTGGAAACAGAAAAATAGTAGAAGAATATGACACAAGTCGAAAGGAATGCCCAGCCTTACCGCCCCTTTATACCTTTTAGTGAGAACTCTTCGCAGTCAGAAAATCCACCCTAGAGTTTCACGAGACCGCGACGGACCCTCACTGTGGAATTTCGTCAATGTTGGTTTATTCCTTGGCGTAGGTGGACTACAATCATACCCCCTCACAAAACTCCACCATTCACTCCTATTACGCACCTTTCTTCTCACCTCTGCCAAACTCACATTTCTCTCCTCCAAGCATTTCTTTACTGACTCAATCAACTTTTTCTTCGGTCTCCCAGCCGGTCGATTACCAGCACACTCACCACTGTACATCCGCTTACCCAACCGATTATCATCCATCCTTTCCACATGACCAAACCAACTCAACGTACTTTCATTTATTCTCTCATTTACCCTTTTCTTCACACCACATAACTCTCTAATACGTTCATTCCTCATTCTATCAATTTTCTCACACCTAACACACCCTAAAATTATCCTACATTTCTTATTCCAAACCATAGTCTCACTACTATAAATTACCACAGGTAATAACATACCCTCATGTAAGACCCTAGTGCACTCAAGACATAGGTCCATTTACAACCACCAAGTTTAGTACCAGCCACCTTCTGCCATTAATAACTCCTACTACACTCTGCATCATCCGTTCCCTTTTTCATCCAACATATATCCTAAATATTTAAACTCAGACACTTGTTCCAGCTGCTCACCATCCTAACATGTTCTTTGGATATCTACTCATGGCTATAACCTTCTCTTCTCCCGTGCAAACCTCTTTGCCCTAAGTCTATGTCTCTAAACTCATTAGTTCATACACAAAGCAAATCGTCCATATATATAGATAAGTATCTCATTTCTTCATCTCATCATTCTAAAATATCTTTATTATTCACCTAACGCTTTATAAGCCCATCCATATACAAATTGAATAACCAAGTAGACATAACACATTCCTGCCTCACTCCGCTCCTAATATTAAACCAATCACTTTCGAATCTATTTATTCTTACACACGCTTCATTATTGTCATACATACTTCGTCATAGTACCACCAACACGTTATATCAATAAGACCTGCCATAGAGTTTCCCTATTAATCCTATCATATGCTTGTTGCAAATCCATAAAACCTAAATACAATTTATTCTTCTTCTTCCTCATTTTCTCAATCATTTGCTTCAATTTGATCCACACATCCTCTACCCCTTCTAAACGCACCTTGTTCTTTACCAATCGAGTCTTTCAGTCACTCGACGAACTCTTTCGACTAAAATACCAGAATATATCTTCCCTACAATACTCAATAAACTAATTCCCCTATAATTCCTACAGTTACCCTAATTCCCCTTACCCTTATATAAGGGTACTATTGCTGCTGTCCTTCAATGCCTAGGAACTATACCCTCAATAAACGCTTTGTTACGCAACTTTCAAATCCAATCAGTCATCATCTCGCCTCCGTTCTTGATCATTTCACCAGTAATTCCATCTATACTTGCAGATTTACCATTCTTCAACTTTCTCACTCTACCCATTACCTCCTCCTTACTAATGACCTCATCCCCAAAATACCTATTCCTTCTTGCATCATCAAACCCACACACATTCACTATCACCTCTTCATTACTTCCAATGTTATGCAGATTTTCGAAGTGGTCCCTCCACACTCCCCACACATCCATTTCATCAGTTACGAAAGTACGATCCCTTTTCATTATTCTAAGCAGATTTCCCTTATTCTCATTCTTAACCTTTCGCTCTTCCTTCCAGAAAAGCTTCCTATTCCCTTGTAAGTCCTCATTCATCCTTCTTCCAAACTGTTCATTTACCTCTTTTTTCTCCTACGTATACATCTTTTAGTATTCCTTTTTTCCTCCTTATATAATTCCAAACATCTTTTTTTTGAAACCTCATCATTGGCTTTTAGTACATTCATCCACGCTGCTTCTTTACTTTTAACCCGTTGCATCACCTCTTCATTCCACCACTCGTTGTTA
>JABUQX010062964.1:42500-48046 GCA_015478945.1 Trachelipus rathkii | reverse complement strand
GAGGCGCGGCTTGCTTGCAGAAGAGATACAGAATTATAATAAAAAATAAATTACATTAATAGTAACCGTGTGTAAGTAAGGTTATACTAGAGTTTTAGGTCAAAACTTACAAAGCCCGCTCGCATATCTCGAAAACTACAAGATTGTACAAGAACACATAACATATTTGGAATCAGCGTAGAAATTTGTTATGAAAAAGAAATCTACCTTTAATATAAAAATGGGGATTTTTTTAACTGAAAAAGAGGCAAAACATTAGGATAGGGTTAAGTTAGGTTTAGGTTAGGATTAGAACAAGGTTAGGTTAGAGTTTGGTTAGGATCAGATTCAGTCGCGAACGCTATGAGCAACAACGTTTTTATTAAACTTCTAGATGACTGCTCACGATGGTCATATGTCGTTAACTGGTAGAGAGAGATGTACTATACTTATAACGCGTTATTTATATTTAGATGCACTTTGCTTAAAACGAAATTTCTTGGTATGTGCACAATATCTTTTCTATGCAATTCTTTCTATAGACAGTGCTATAATAGTATTGTGTATCTTTTGTTTTCTATAATTTTACAATGTTTAGGCCTTTATATTTGACGCATTTTTTTTTCACTTAGATTGAAGATTAAAAAGTGGCTTGCAAAAACCGCCTAACTAACGCTGCATTTATTTTAAACATAAAGTCTGAGCAAAGTCATCACAACATTCTTGTTGACGATTAAACTGACTCACCGAACTGCACTATAGGTATTCGATAAAATTAGGGACGTTGTAAAGTTGTGTACACGTTTCAAGACATATACCTTGTATATTTTTTGGATTTATTAACTTATTTAGATTAAGATTAACGTTTATCTTTAATAACATTTAACAAAATCAAATACTGTTTATTTTGTTTTCGTGGTAGCAGCGGCATATACTTATTTTTGCGATAGTCATCGCGAGGGGTTTGGTAGAGTTTACCTAAAAAACGAGTTTTCAAATGAGAGTAAGTCAATATATCTAGTATATTTGTGCATATGGTGTCATTGAAGTTTGGTCAGTTTACATAGATGTGAGAACTTGTTTTTTTTAAAAATATATGTTTAGAGGTGTGAAGCGTCTTTAATAACAAGAGTGTTCAAATTTCACGTTTATGCATTGTTCACTTCAATTGTTTATGAATGGTGTTCCGATTCATCAATCTGGGATAGCTGTTAAGTAGTGGGAGGTGGAGGCAGAAACTAATCGGACCATTGATTCTATTATGATAATATATATAATAATAGTATAATATAAGTATAATAATATATATATATATTATATATACTATATATATATATATATAATATATATTATATATATATATATAAATATATATAATATATAATTAATAGGCACTTATCCATAAAAGGAAGTTACATAAAGTGACATAATATCGACAATCGCAGAACTCTGCTCATGCAGCCCAGCAGTGTCACGTGTTAGCTAAAAACTCCAAATAGAAAAGATCGCGGAAAGTTCCACAAGTTGCCTTTTTTTTAATCAGGTTAATTTTATGTTCATTAAAAAATAAAAAAAAATTTATATATATTTTAAGGGCTCTAAGCCGTACGGAGAGGATCCAGAGGGGGGGGCTTCGTCCCCCGTCGTCCGCCCGCTGAGGCCGAGAGACCGTGACATCTTTTCATCGTTTGCGGTTTACCCGAGGGTATTCCTTTAGTTAAAAAAAAAAAAAGGTTAATGGGCAACCTTGTCGCAACTATTGCTTTGAATGAATCCGAAAAAAATCGGATTACATTGTTGCATATTCGATATATATCGTAACTATTGTTTTAAAGGACAAAGTTCATATATATATATATATATATATATATATATATATATATTATATAATATATATATATATATCATATATTATATATATATATATATAATAGTATATATATATATATTATAGTATTATATATTATATATATTATATATATTTATATATATTATAGTATATTATATTATATTGTATGATATTATATTGGTATATATTATATATATATTATATTATATATATAATATATATATATATTATATATATATATATTGTGCTATACTTAAGTTTCTTTCTGACCTATCGATATTTAAGTTTTAAAATCGATTTTCGATATATGTGTATCGATTATACCCAAGAATACCGAGAATTCTAATTTAATTCATAGAAAACATATATATATATATATATATATATATAATTATATATATATAGTAATATATATATATATATATATATATATATATATAATATATATATATATATTATATATATATATATTAATTATTAATAATATTATTTATTATATAATATATATATATATATATTACTATCAATATACATAGAAATCTATATATATATATATATATATATATATATATATATAAAGATGGACTTTATTCATTGAGTATTATTGGAACCTTTCAAATATCTACTGTATATATAAATTTGAAGGTACATAAATTTTTTTTACTGTGTTTAGTGAGGTTGACGTATTTTTTGTTCCAATTTTTCTGAAAATTATGAATTTGAAGGATTTATTCTAAATTTGTGAGGAATGATTATATCGTGTTAGCAATGCTGCAACATTTTAGTTTGATACTAGATAAAAAGGTTTGTAGAAAGTGTCACAAAGAATGTGAAATTACCAAAGTAGGAGAAAAGTTTAATTTTTTTGTACTAGTAAACATTGTGGCTCGAAGTATACTGTTTCTCCCAAATATTTTTTTTCAAATATTAGAGTTTATTACACTGATGCCCTTTTAATTATGTATTTCCTTTTTACATAACGAAGCAGTTTCAAGGGTAGTAACCTATTTAGATGTCAGTGAACCAACAGTTATAGATTGATTAATTTATTGGTTTAATGTATTATATAAATGGCCAGCCTATAGAAGAGCCACAATCCATATCTCTAAAAAATTACAATAGCTACAGGGAAAAGGAATACATTTGTGGAATCCTTGTAAAATTTTGTAGGCAAAATTAGAACAAAATAGAAAAAAATAAAAAATAACATATAAAATTGCTTTTTTGGGGGGGGGGGAGCTCGAGCCGGCGGGGGACAATAAGAATATATATTATTTGTAAAGGTATTTACACGGCAATTTAGGGGGCTCGAGCCGACGGGGGAGAGAGGGGGGGACGTTTGTTTTCCATACCCCGTAAGGGAGGGGCGGAGGAGCCCCCGCGAACACCCAAATACCAAGAGCGGGGGTTCCGGAGACCCTCCCCCGGAGGGGGGGGAAATAGTCCAACCCCCGTAGTTCCCCCGGAAGGCCGAGAGACCCGACTCCTGCCTTGCCATCGGTGCGGTCTACCCTTGGGGTATTCTTTAAGTTAGAAAAAAAAACAACAAAATTTACTAGAAGAGTGCTATTTATTTTAACGAAAGTTTAAAAATCGTATAAAAAAGTCTCTAATAGGCTTTCTACCTCATATTTACTATAATTATTACAATAATTTTTTTTTTTTTAGCATTTTTCCGCACTAAAATTGGACAGCTTTCCAGCAATGTATTCCTTTTCCCGGTATCTGTTGTAGTTTTTGAGATATGGAATTGTGGCTCTTCTAGAGGCTGATCATATATATATTATAGTATATATTTATATAGATATATATTATATATAATTTAGAAATATAAGATATATTATATATATATATATATATATATAATATATATATATATATATATATATATATATATATATAATATATATATATAATACTATATATATATATATATATATTACTATATATTATTATATATATATATATATCTATATATATATAGTATATATATATATATTATAATATATATATATATATATTTACATATATATATATATAGTATATATATACAGTAAGTATAGTATACTATATATATATATATATATAAATTTAACGTATATATATATATAGTATATATAGTCTTATATATATATATATAGTATTATACACGTATATATATATCGATAGATATCGGTATCGATATATATATATATTATATATTTATATATATATATATATATATATATAATATATATATTAATATATTATATATTATATATAATATATATATATATATAATATATATAATATCGATTGGTCGATGAGATATCGGTATCGATATATATTTCGATATATCGAAAATCGAAGGTCAGAAAGAAACTTAAGTTTACCATATATATATATATATATAGTATAATATATATATATAAAGTATATTAGTATAGTAAATATTACATGTATAATATAGTATAAGGTAGTATATATATTAGATACTGTATGCGATATTATTTAGGTATTGAGATATATATATATATCCATATCTCAAAAACTACTGTCCATACCCCATATCGCTATCGATTGCATAATCCGAATAAATTTGAAGAAAAATCAAATAAAACTGTAATTTAATGAAATGAGCTTCCAAATACCTTTAAAAATATTACAACAAAAAATTTAATCTATGCTACCTAGCTTAACTTTAAATAGAGCCTTACTATAAAGTAACACTGAACCATTAGCTCAACACTAGACGCAGAACTTATAATTATGTAATATAATATTTTTCTCTTTCATCATTTCAATAACACACAAAAACAACATAAATTATATAAATATATTGAACAGATAGTTCCAACTTTTTATCACTAGAGGCGAGCGCCGATCAACATTTTTGTTCGATAACGTAACCTATATGGAAAAAAAATTGACTTCAGCTTCATGGACACAGATGGACATGAGCTATATTATATATATATATATATATATATATATATATAATATATATATATATATATATATATATATATATATATATTATATATATATATATATATATATATATATAATATATATATATATATATATATGCTGGTAACTAAATTCCGGAAAAATATTTCACTCAAAAATCTTTATAGTAACTTTTTAAATCAAATAAAAATGATTGAGAAATTTGTTTTTGATTACTGTAATTAATTAAAATTCAGTTATTAATGATTATATTCATTATTTATTATATAAATATACAATCTGGATATATTATTAATAATATACTTAAAGCTAAATCACTTTTTTTATTATTTTTTTTATAGAAAATATAAAATATTATAAAAAACTATAAAAACCAAAAAAAATCTTGTTTTAGTTGATATAAACAAAAAAGAAAAACTGATGAAAAAAATTACTTTAAACCAAAGAACATTATACGTACGGATTTAAATATATATGAATATAATTATAAGCAAAATTATACATTTAATTTTCTTGCATAATATTTAATTTAATATGTTAACAATATAACTAATTTTAAAAGTATCGTCATTTTAGACTTTGTTATTTAGGATGTTTCACATATTCGAAAAAAAAATTGTATTTTTTATTCTATTTTCTTGTTTTATTATTTTCTATTCTATATTTCCATTCATTTTTTTTTGTTCTTTTTTTTGCTTTCATTCTTTCCAAAATTGAGAAAGAAAAATTTTGAGTCAAATGAAAACAACGGCCAACCGGAATCAACTTT
>JABUQX010062964.1:20000-37500 GCA_015478945.1 Trachelipus rathkii | reverse complement strand
CTTTTCGTATATGATCCTCTCCCCCTCTTCTAGCACAAAAAACTAAATAATCCCCAATACTTTCAAATCACTTTACTATCCTGAGTTTTTCATCACGAAAGCATTTAACAAAGCAAAAAAGAGGTACTATAGCACCTTTCCCCCGAAAAATAGCAACACCTCCTTTTTACCAATTCCTCAATAACCATTATATTCGTTAAAACAAATATTACCAAAAAATATTAGCCTCATTCCATCAAATAACATCACCTTAAAAAACATTCTCAAAACCCCAAAACGAAAAGAAAATCTCCCCCCAAAGCTGTATATATCACATCCCCTGCAATACTTGCAATAAAACATATATACGTGAAACCATAGATTTGCAAAGAAGAAAAAATCAACATACAGATGACCTGCACAAGGGCACCGCATAAATTCAGCTTTAACAAGTCATAGGCGTAACACAGGCCACTCTATCAATATCAACAAAATAAAGAATGATCAGAAACTATCAATCAACACGAAACCATACGAAATCATTTGGAAGTCCTATCTTGCATTATATGAGATGGTAACAACTAACAATAAGCATCCGGTGGAAGTTTAAGATAGATTTTATAACAAAATGAATATCTTGAAAACCATCAAAAATATTTCAACAACACCATGAAAGAAAATAGCAGACCAACTGAAACACACTTGAACTGATGAAGATCAAGAAGAGAATTCCAGGTCCCTTAGCCGAAGAGGTCTCGCGTGTCGGGAGGAAAATTAGCTTTCCTTTTTAAAATTTATATTTCATTAAAAAAAAGTGGCCTTTAACAATGTCGTTTTATATTGTGTGTACATTTAGTATAAAAATGAAGTGACAGTAAACGCATAACACTAAAAAGAATCCAAGGGGTTTCCTCTCTAAAGTATATATATATATATATATATTATATATATATATATATAATATATATATATTATATATGTTAGTATATATTGACTATGTATAGTATATGTACCTAGTATTATATGCGTATAGTATATACGTATAGTATGATATCAATAGTATATACATTAGTACATAAATGTAGGTATGCATTATATATATATATATAATATATATAATATATCATATTAATTTCAATTAAATAATAATTTTAAAAGAATTTCGAAAAATAAATTTGATTTCTCTTGAAGATATTTACTTTAAATAATAAATACATTAATATTTTAACAATTATTTTTATTTCCTTTTCCGGATTCGTTTGATATATCAAATTTTGAATATTTTTATTATGTTAAAAACTCAGAAAAATTATAATTTGGCCTCAACTTTATTAATTTGAAATCATAGTAAATACCAAAAAAAAAATTTGATTAATATTTAGGTATGTTTATATATTTTGCATCAATTTATAACGAAGGAGTAATGGAATTAAAAATATTTTTTTATTTTATTTTTGTTTGACTTTACGACGGCTCTATTTATTACGTGGTGAAATTTATAGGCCAGTTTGAACTGAGCCCGGTAGAAAACCCAGTTTTTCCTTGATTTTTGGCAGGGGGCCGGGCCCCCCCGTCGGTTCCCTAGTATAAAGGCGAGTTTTTGGGCTCACCTTAAGTAAACAAGATTCTCTCTCGGTAAATGTAGGTTTGAGTTCTGTTGGTCACGTGACCAGACACAAAAAAGTTTGTCGGTTAGTAGGAGGATTTTCTGCCAATATTTACGTATTGCCAGTTTACGACCCGCATAGTGTATTACGGCTGATCTCATAACACAACACATACAAACCATAGCCAACACACTACCAACAGAATTCTATTCACAAACAAATCACTTTCTCATGCTTCTCGCATTGGAAAAGCCGCGTACTAGGATGCGAACCCACGCCTTACGGTGGCAAGCATTCCGACTACGTCGCGCTGAAGCAGGGGCTTGCTATCGGGCCAAATATTCCTGCACTTCCACTTGAGTCAGAGAAAACACATGTACAATACTTGTCCCGTGCCAATGTACGGCTTCAGCGATTAAAGGGCTATGCTGTATTTAAAATAAAAATATGACAGATAATATAGTTATGGAGGTATGATATAATATATATATATATATATATATATATATATATATATTATATATATATAATATATATAATATATATATATATATATATTATTATAATATATATATACGTGCCGTGCCGGTCAATCAGGGTAGGCAGGCTTAAGATTTTTAATTATGATTATATATACTTAAAACATAAAACTAAAGCCTGCCTACCCTGTAGAACACAGTCACGGCACGTGCCTTGTCTCTTACTCCTTTTCTGTTTCGAAAATGTTTCTTGGCGAACGAGAAGTCATTTGACCTTGACTATGTGAATGCAATAACAATTTGGTCAAGACGGCACGTCTCTCCTCTCGCTCTCGTTTGTGTACTCGGAATATGTGCACTCGTTTACGCACACTGAACCAAACTTATTTTACCTGATAGCCGTGCGTACACATGTATATATATATATATATATATATATATATATATAAAGTAGAATTTGAGCACTTTTTTCATTTTAATTGAAGCAGAATATTTATCATTTTAATTAAGAGAATTAAATAAGTATATTTGGGGCATTTTAATTGAAATTGATGTCATATAATTTTGCCCATATTATTTTGAAATAATTTGCCTCTCATCAATCTTAATTCCCGATTAAATTCAACCATATTTTTCTCATTTATTTTTAACTAGGGATGTGAAGTTGATGAAAATACTTATGACTCTAGAGCCACAATTTCTGTAAGCGCATCAGTTAGGATGGGACGACATTGCAGAGTCAAGTCGTGTAGTTCCCTTAGCTCCGGAGGTGATGGAGAAGGGTGATAAAACAGGACTTGATGGGTATAGTACCACAACAGTAAGTGGGTGGTAACTATGGCCTACAAAAAGCGGCGGACGGGAAATGTATCTCGTGCACACCCTAAGACGAGGGCGGCGCTGATCCCAATAATCACGCTTGAAGGAGAGAAGCTATCTCTACACGTCCGAAGGAGGGAAAAGAGATACGTTTGTCCGAATTGAAGAAGAAAAAGTGAAAGAGAAGGGAAAAGTAAACAAGGAGACGATAGATGAAATAAAAAATGAGGAAGAAGCGGTGCAAGGGAAGGAGAGAAAGGAAGAAGAAGGAGGAAAAGAGGACACCGCGCCTTGCTCAGAAGGAGCCATAGCCTCCGTGAATGTTTGTAAGGAAAACACAGAAAGAAAAGAAGATAAGTCTCAGATACAGATATTAGTAGATTGTAAAAATAGCGCAGAAAAACCTTGTTTGGTCGTGAAGCCAATTCTCAGGGAAACACCTTTTCAATATGGTGGAAATGCAGCTTCAAATACCCGATCATCGATAGAAGCTATGATGGAATTCGTCAGCTATAAGGGAGTTAGAGACATTCCATTCACTGTATTTACACAGGAAATAAAACGTTTAATTGATACTTATCAAAATCTAGCTATGATTGAGCCTTTAGGGAGTTTGTTCGAAGCAAAGAAAATCAATTATATGTTGATGGCTAAAGTTCTAGATTATATCGAATTCCAAAACCAATGATACTTCCTTAAGAAGAGCAATCTTGAGAAATTTTAATTCAAGTTTGGAGACAGGAATTTTGCTACAAGAAATTATAGAAATGGAGAGAGCAATTCCCCTCCAAACCGATCTGGTTGAAGAAAATATGGAAGATATGGAGGAGGATTCAGAAGACATTGAAGAGATGTCCGTACTAGCCATAACTGATATGGAAATAGAAAAAGAAGACACAAGCGGAGAAGCCAAAGCGCTAGAACTAGCCCCGAAGAATATACCCAAGAAAGAAGAAGTACCAAAATTAGTATTGAAAGTTGTCTCAATAGAAGGGAGAGAAGATTTGGAAGTGCCGAAATTGATTTTTAAATGTGTGAAGTTAAAAAAGAAAGAGCGAAAAACCGAGACTGAGGAAGAGTCTCAAGCTATTTCAAATCCCATCTCAGTCCTCCCACAAACTGAGGAAGTAATAGAAAAGGTAAATTCTTTATCCTCCCAAGCTTCAGTTCGACCTCGAGAGAGAAAAATGGAGAAAGAAGCGACTATAAGGCAAACAGTATGTGAGCTCTCAGGAGAATCAGAGAGGCTAGAGAGAGTGGCTCAGAGAGCGGCAGGGCAATATTGTTGTCAAATGACACTGTCATTCAAGAAAGACCACCGAGGAGTAAAGGTCACCGCTGTCTTAGATTGCGCCGCACCGGTCTCTTTGATAACTAGGTCCGCGTTTGAAGCCCTGCAAAGAGAAGAGAACACAATAGCCTTATGTAGACCATCCAGGTATCGCTTGAGAGGTTTAAATGCAAGAGACTATCGAGAATATCGACAAGTGGAGCTCTACTACAAATTAACAGACAGAGTTCAACGTACGAAATTTTTAATACACGAGATAACACAATATAATTGGAGTGTGCTCTTGGGAAATAATATACTTTCTTCGGAAAGCATCAGTATAAATCTTTTTAAGCTCCAAATGATATGTTATGGTAGTGCGATTGTCAAAATACCGCTTCAGATTTTGGATGAATTTTGGAAAGATAGTTTTCCTCAAACGAAAGTAATGGAAGCTTTTGATCAACCTTCCACAGGAAAAAATAATGAAGCCACCGGCTCCGCAGTCTGTACCTTGGAAGAAAGGTATGACCCCCCAGAATCTGTCGCTCCTCTGGTATTTAGAAGAAGGAAGCGAGCGGGGACAGAGAGAGCGGAGGAAGAAGAAATTTAAGTACATGAAAAGGAGAGAGGGAGTGGGGTAAAGTACAGAGTGGGTATGTATATATTTGTATATATATAGTTATATATATATATATATATATGCAAGCAACCCAAAATACCTCGAATCAAGCAGATTGAGATTGTTAATTATTCGGTGCATGTATTTAAGTTAAGCACACCCCATCCCTTTAAAGAAAAAATTTCTTCGAATTCGTTTCCGTTCCCGATCATTTATATATATATTATTATTATTATAATAATTATATATCATATATATATATATATAGTGTCCCTGTGGTGTTGATAGCTGATAGATATGTTTGTGTATACCCAGGTACACCTATCTGCATGTGTAGGTGTATTTGGCAGTTTAGGTGATACATAGTAGTATGTGAATGACGCTGTTAGTCGTAAATAAGTTTTAAAACTGGTAAAATTCTATCTCTTAGGTTCAATAGTTTTAAATTTTACATCACCATTTCACAAGAAATTAGCCATTATTTTAAATGCATAAAGAAATATCAGGCGACAAAAGGTTCCTTAGTTTCTATTATACATTTGTTTTGTAAATTCAAGATAAGTAGTAAATCCAATTTTCATAGAAATTCAAAAAAAGGAAGAGAGGTAAATTACTTGGACCGATTCAATAAAAAAAAAAAAAAAAACGAGGTTTTTTGTTTCAAAAAGCACTATATAAAAAAAAAAAAAATAAATAAATATATATATTATATTATATATATATATTATTAATATATAATATAAGTATTCATATATATAAGTATATGCATGTGAATATACTTAGGTACAAAACTGTATCCACTTGTAATAGCGCTTTCATATATAGGAATGCTCCAGTTTTAATCTTAAAATCTATACACACTCGCTTGCTTAATTTATCTTAAAATTTCATAGAGTCATAAGAAAGTGAAAAAATAGGATTTGAAAAAGTGTATAAAGTACATTTTCCAACATTAAAATAATTGAAGTTAGGCATAACAGTTCGAGTTTTTGTATAGTTGTTAAGTGAATCGCCGGAGGTTAGTGGGTTACAGAAGAATTGGAACCTGGCCCGGATGGTAGACCTCAAAAAGGGACCCTGGAAGGCTCATGGATAGTAGTAATCCCCATCTGCCATGTGGTGGGATGCTACTGTAAGCCTAGTGGAAAGCATGTCGGAATCGAGTGAGACGCGTTCTCGTTATCCCCTATCTGCAGATCTGGATACTTCTATATGTTGCAATGTCTGTAAGACCTCCACACGGCGCCAGGCAACTTGTGTTTATATTTGACTGTTATTTTGCATAATAAATTTTTCTCTATGTTCAGATAAGGACGCTCTCTCGTGTCTCCAGATCGTTGTAAAGGAACTCAAGCCGAGAGTTAGGAGGGAAAAACTAGTAGGTTTAACTATTTTAAATTCCATGATATCCCAAATTCAAGATTTGGGTTTATCTTAACATTTATTTATTCCAATAATGATATATACATCCATGTATAAGATTTAGGATCATTTATATATATATGTAGTATATAATACTATATATATATATATATTATATATAGTATAATATCTAGTATTGATTTAAAACATATTTCGGACGTTTATTTGACATTTATTTCGGTCATATAGCATTTTTTTAATTATGAAAAAACGATGGAGACATTTCCATGGTAATCTAACAGCACTTTTATTTTAATTTTCTTACTTTTTTATTTATCAAAAATCGGATTAATTAAGTTCTCCACTCTGTGGAAAGCCGAATACTACCAAGCATTTAAAAGAGCAAAACAAACAGAGGGCGCCAAATTAGCCTATCAGGAAACCTACCTCAACTGAGGGCAATAACTCGAGAGAGAGAGTCATTGTCGATATCTTAGTAGATATCTATTTAAGAGACTTTCAGATAAGCTTGGTAAAAGAAACGGTTCTGATACACAAATCGTAGCCCTAATTTCTATCTCAAGCATATTTAGCCGGTCATCTTTCAATAATAATGTGGATTGAGTTGTCTTTTTAGTTAACTGAGGCTAGCTCATTTCTAAAAGGATTGGGCAACAGCGATGTGGATCTCTCGCACATGCCGATCTTGTTACTGAGAAAGGAAGTTATAGAGACATATCAGATTAGATCGCAAGGTTCTAGAGCAGAGAATATGTGTTCAATTAAATAAAAAAGGAAACTTTGAGCATTAGTACAGCAGGTGCGACGGATGCTGTCATTACGAATTGTACGTATTCTCGCTTTTTTAAAAGTTTCAAATAGGGTTAGAACACAGTCAAAATCTAGGAATGAATATCAGCTAGTGTCGCGCTCACAGTCTTGCAGAGAATTCCGATGAGGAGGAGAAGCTGATTCATGCCACGAATAAAGATCGCTTAAGGAAAATCCAGCGCATCTTTTCGGAACCCTTGCAAGGATACGCCTAACAAAGATCTAACTTATGTGTAAGTTTATATTATATTTATATATATGGAATATATGTATATATATAGTATATATTAATATTATATAGTATAGTATATGTATTGCTGGCCTCCGGGTCGAGTCGAGAGGCCGATAAATCTGAAAGTATCAGTGAATGTCTTTGTGATGCTTATTCTTGTTCAACATTCCTTCTTGTCGCTAGTAATACACTAGCTCGGTGCGATACTTTAAGCAGGAATTGTTCAAATCGCGTTATAGTTCGTATCAGTTATTTGACACATCGCTATCATCATTTGTAATAATTATTTGCATAATTTTACCTCCTCGTGAATTTTTTCTCATCTAATAATTTAACAAAAAAATTGTGGCTGTGCAAAGTGGTGTTGAATTTCTGAATGGCAGTAAACGACATTACAAAAGGTGGGCCAGTTGTTTTCTAATAGTTCTTGAAGAGCTGTATGGCAGGGGACATGGACATCATCAATTCAGCTTTTGGCCAGCTGATGTTCGTCCAACGAACTTTATGAAGAGTGTTGTTAACGAGTGCGGACTGCGAATAATAGAATTCGGATAGCGCAGGTCCTACGTTTTCAAGATTAGACCACAAGAGCTGGTAGAATTTGACCTGCCACCAAGGGGACCACTAGAACGGCGGAAGGCACAGCCCTCAATTGGCTCCGTGACGTAATTGGACTGATGTGGAAGGAACACCCATTTTGCCACGACTTGGTATATAATATTGCTGTATATGAGCTCGCTAGTTTTTACTATAACAGTTGCATCTAAACATGAATTAGCTTGGATAGAGATTTCGAAATTACCCTACCTTGTGGTAGTGAATCTTTGTAATATTAACATTAATGTTCCTTATTTATATGTATTGGCTGAAGCGCTTGATTAAGAATCTATATCGCACCATATAAGCATATTGTCGGATGTGTGAAATTCCATAGGTCCTGTAAACGCTTTTCTTTACTCTTAAATATTAAATTGTTGAGTTTTTGCGCAATAACTTTGTGTGTCTCAGAAATCCGGCATCTGAGTTGGTGGCCTTATAGCGAGAAGGATGGGTCCGTGCTTGAAGCAAGCAGAACCACTATCTGTTGACAATGAGAACAAGGAGATGGATGGTAAGGAAGAAGGAATCATAATATACCAGCCCGGAAAGCATGGGGAAAGGGGAATACTATGGAATGATCACAAGTACCTCATCCGCTAGAAGCGCCAAATTGCGCAAAGGAACAGATTCAAAAGACTGACGATGGAGAGTGAGGGTAAATTAAACAGTAGTCCTAAATCTAAATTATCTATTTTGATTACGGGAGAGATAGGACGTATAAGGTTGATTGATTTTTATAGTTCATTTAGAAACGTGAAACCACACTTCTTTCAACAATATATCTCCTGAGCGGATAGGAATGGAGAGGATTATCGATTCCTAAAATTAAGTTAGAGTGGAGAGATAGAAGAGGTGCAACACAGCCTTAAGTTTTATCTAGGTTGGATTATCTGACTGAGATGAGTAGTCAAGCATTTCTTTTTCTAAAGAGGTATTTCTTTTTCTTTCGGGTAGGATATACAGATAATCTAAAGATACTTGCCTCCGTCTGAGAACTAAGAGTCATAAATAAGGAAAAATTGCGGTACCTACTCATCAGTTATCGCTGTATTTGCTTTGCTGGAAATCCAGTTGGTAGTTATTCAACCAGCGATTAGTTCTTTTCTAACTATATTTTCTTCTTTCTGTGGTAGTGACTTAAGATATGTTGAGATACCCTACCCGATTAGGCTAGTACTGAGGTAATTAAAGTGTTTTTAGTCATGCGCTTTATGATTCAAAAAGTTTCGAGAGCTGGAGAGCTATCACGATTTGGTTCACTCCCGTGTGAGTTTAAAGGTAGCCACTCTGACCCTTTTGAAAGAGAATAACAATTGAAGGAAGCACTCTCGGTGCGTTAAAAGAAACCAGATCAAAATTGGGTCTGACAAGGAAGATAATCGTATCGGGTTGGAGGATAGTCCAGTAGATAATCTAACATATAGTTTTATGTTTATTTTGTTTATTTTGCTTTAAATATGATTTAAGGATAGTTTACCTTCGACAATCGATTTGTTAGATGAGCTATGTTAACCAGATTGGGTGCGAGGATAGTCCATGAAATAACTACAAGTAAAGTTGTTCATAGGCTTGGTATATTCTTGCTTGCTTCTAATAGAGATTTTAAGGTGCTACTATTCGACAATCATTGCATGATTAGATAGTTATTTAAGGCGAGTTGGGTGGCGAATAGCTCAAGTAATAATCTGAGACATAACTTTTACTCATATGTTCTATTTGACAGTTATTTGTTCAGATTCTTTATTTTAAATATGATTTTATAAGAACATCGTACTATCTATAAAGTGACTATGTTGGGTCGAATGATGAATAAAAGTTTCTTTTGATAGGCTGATGAGCAAATACGAAGGGGAATGTGATCCTGAGTACCTTAAGCCTTCAGTAAGGCCATAGTAGAAGTGAGAGTTGATGGATGTAATGACAACCCAACAAGAAAATGCTGAAAGATTCTTTTCTCGTTGTGATAATAGGCCTAAGATAAAGAGCAGGGGATCTCGAATAATATGAGCCTAGCTATCGACGTAGTTTGGATGTTGCCGGGGGAAACAATATCCACGAAAGAATAGAATGGAAAGAACTCAATAGCTAGGTGAGTTACTGTTTGCCTACTTGACTATAGACTTGTCAAGTTATTTTGTTTAAAAAAAATCGCGTGTGTATCAATATTGCTGCAACTTTTATAAACGCCAGTACTATATACTTTCTAATTATTGTTCAAAGTAGTGAGCTTTGAGTAATTCATAGTCGTTCTTGTACGACAGTAGTACGGAGAACGTATGATAACATAATTAAATAGCGTTTTATGTTACGAATAAGTTACTGGTTAGCGTAAGGATATTTTTTTTATTCTATTATGATCAACTAACCTTTCGGTTTTTGAGTGCGGATTTAGGACATGTTTAACATCACATTTTTCTTATTTCATCGTAGTTTACGCTAATTACATTCGCTTGATAACCTTGGTTTCATTTCTGGTAAAAAATTAAAAAATTAATTTTTTTTTTTTTTGCTCAATATTGTTCAGATATTTTTATTCAAATTTATGACCGACAGGGTCTATTCGTAAGGGGGAGCCCAAAGTCTTCCCATATTCCATTGCGGTATATATTGTAATTCCAAAAAGAAAGATTTTCTTTTAAAAGAAAGATAAAAGATGAATTAGAAACAGCAAGGAACTCATCAACCTGTTCTGCCGGTAGGTTTAATTTAACTCACTTTGTTCTTTAGACGCTTAGCATGTTTTAAAGTTTTAGTTGTGTTTAACGTTGCTAAATGGAAGTATGATATTACTACACACTTCTTCCATTATCGTATTTTGTTCTTACTTTTAATCGTCTTGATTACTTAACGTTTGTTTTAAACAGTAGTGTTTAAATAATAAATAACTAAATTATCTCTTATTTGTTTCTATTCTCTCAAGCCTTTTCAATGTCAATCAGTGTAACTCAAAATCCTTCTAATGACTTTTGATACTAATACTAAAAAAGGCATGTTTTTGAAATGTAATAATTAGAGTAACTGCCGCAGTATTGTAGAAAATGTAGAAGGATTCGATACATCATAGAGCGTATCTTAATAAGAAGGTCGGTCAAAATATGTTACTAGTATTTGATTTTAACCCAGTCTTTTTCTTGCTTGATAAACTGTAGAATTGAAAGTGAATGCTTGTATGAGAATATGGTTCTTTTCACCTCTCTACTGTCATTAATATCTAGATTATACTATATAAATATATATCTATAACTCATTATTCCAGAGCTGTATGAACTGCCAGTAATTAATTCAGCGAGATAGGATAATTAAAATCTTGGTGAATCTTGATCCATCTCTCTTTCCCTCAATTTTCACATTTCATAATATTTTTCTTAATATAGTTTCAAACTTTAAAGACTGCTTATTAATTTGTCAGTGAAATTGTTCATACTAAACCTTAGTAAAATATTAACTAGTGTCTTTACTGTATAATAACCATTTATATCAATGTTTGTTCGCTTATGTATTGAACCTGTTATAAGAACACTTTATCTATCTAATGGTGTATCTGAATGAAGATTGGAAGAGCCAAAACGGGGTAGAAGTAAGGGGTATTTTAACTAAGCTAGGCGATACATTTTTGGTTCCATAATTTAATCAATAAAATGAAGATTACTAAATGGATTAACCTGTTACAACGACCCAAAAGTTTTAGTGCCGATAGTTAAAAGATAAAAGTAAAAACTAGTCGTGACTTAAGAATAACAGAATTCAGAAGGAAAGTAATCAAAAATCACCGATTGAGCTAATACAAATATGCTCTAGGTCAATATGATGTTTACCCAAAAGTTCATTACGATAACTCAGAGGACCACATTTGTTATTTCTGTTTAGATTAGCAAAAAGGGATGCAATAGTTAAATTTCAAATAGGATGAATTTTCGATAATATTTTATTGGGAAAGACACAAGATGAATTTAACCACACACATATCGCCAACGCCTTAAATAGTCTAATTTTTCATTCTTTATTTCTTCGCAGATTTTGGACAAAAACAATGACCACACTCTCAGATTGCTTCCATAAAAGCATTGCAGTTCGGTCTTGTCTCATTTTCAGACTATTCACTTTTTTCTATTTAAACTTACTTTCCCAGAATTATCTTCGGTAGGAAGGAATTCCCTTGAGAACCTAAAGACTTAGAACTCATTATCATTTTCTGTTGACTCCTAGTAAGATGGTTTTGATTCAGACTTTTACTTCTTAGGTCAATATTTTCATTCATTCTTCGCATTGAATTGATCATCTTGAGTAATACGCCAAATGGTGATTTTCCATACCATAACCCCCAGTCTCTCATGTCTCGGCCGGAGGGGTACTCAGTATTCTTTGATATTCCCCGACTATGTTTGCTTAGGCACATTTGATGCCATCACGCTATATTGGCAAGTACAATAAGACTCATTGCAGGGGACGAGCTCTGATAGCAGCTGTATGGCGCTCGTGTGATCTGGCTGTCTCTACTGGGTTCAAGATTCTGTTAACCAGAGGAAGTTAATTTCCTTTATTCTCAACGATACGTGCCCACTGGTTTGAACAACGCAAATTCAAGGGCATAAGAAAGCAAATACAGGTCGATCTTACTGTTTCGTTTCTTCATACTTATTTCATCACCCTCCTTCCTACAAGGGTTCTATATACTCCTCAAATGCCGTGGGTAGTTCCCTAATATGGTCGGGTGTCACGGCTCATCTCCCGTTAGTCTATTGCCTGTGTTTCTATGCACGATGCCACGAAAGGATCCTGAGTTCAATAACGAAATGTGCTGGAGCTTGGATGCGACGCCTCTATATATCCCGATCATTAGGCATGGCTGAACTGTGGCGTTGGCCAGCTTGTGAGGCGTGTGCGGCCTGGCTTTGGAGGGGGGTATGAATTAAAGTGTGTAGAGGGTCGGGGCGATTATGGGTGTATGAGAGAGATGGACTTTTATGAATGGGATAAACCGGTGAGTGATTAAAACTAAAATCTAAGAGGGATTAGATATAAGACAGGATTGAGACTGGCGGACGCGATGTTAAGTGGGCGGGTGTTAATGCGGGTTATAATTTTAAACATATATTATATATAAATAAGGGATATAGTCACCTTGGATTTACAAATATATATTACTATTGGTTATAGGTAACTCGTGATTAAATTAAGTATATAAGGATAAGTTATCGAGGGTAAGATTATTGATGTATATTGATTGATAATATGGTGTGAGTATGGTATCTATCGGTGGTGATTGGTGGTGGTATGTGTAAATGTAATCGTATTGATTGATAAATTGTAGTAGGCCAAAAAACATTCCATTGCGTGTGAAGCACTTCTTCCACAGGCTTAGGCTTATTATTTTGTAGTTTTACGCTTTAAAATAGAGGCATTATCCTGAGTATGTATGGAGTATTTGTGTGTTATTTTTAATTGAAACATATAGTTCTATTTTTTGAAAAAGTTTTTTTGAACATTTGTGTTAGGAGTGTGAGTAGATGGTTGTGGTTGCTGGTTATGGTCGAAGGATGTTTGTGTGTGGAGGGGATGTGGGATGTGGTTGAAGGGGTGTGAAAGGTGACTGGTAGGTGTGGAAAGGGATGAACAATTAAACGTTGAAAATGTGCGTGTCAGAACTGGTCATAATACTCACACAGGGTATCTGCTGCTATAGGCTCATCTGAGAGGTGGAGGATTCTGACTGGGTGGGGGTTGAGTCTGGGGTGGAATAGGAGACGCCGCTGGTACTGCAAAATGTATATAGCACTTTTAAGGGAGGCGTAATTGGGGCGGAGATGATGGTGTAGTTTTGGGTATAATTCCATCTATAATAGATATAATATGATGTAATAAATAGTTATAATAAATGAAGAGATAGATAGATAGATAAATTTCAATGAGGACATAAATAATAAATAAATTAATAATAGAATAGATTTAATAGATATGATAAATAATATAAGGATATACTATATGAATGAATTACTGAGTTGTGACAAATTATAAAGTCAAAACAATGGGGATGAATAAGATTAGTATAATATATGGAATGTTATGATGTTAATAGATAGAAATGTTTTCTTTCTATGTGTCCTAGTGCTACTTTTTTATGTAGTTAGGGCTAATTGGTAGTTGGCTGATGTGTGTCACCTTTTATTGGGAATTTGGGATATATATGGGTGTAAATGGATGGTAAGGAGATTTGCGTTATGTAACATGGCGCATCTACGAGTATAAATGGTCGTTTATATTTTCTACTGAGTAATGGTGTTGTGTTACTGTGGACTTAATATAGATCATTGAAAATGATGCTAGGTATGTCATTCCTCTGTTACCTTCCATTACTTTTCATAGGTATACGAACTGTTGTTTGCCAAACCTACAAAAATGCAGGAGTGAAACCTCTCCTAAAAAAGTAACGCATTTAACAAATTAGAGTGAAATCCTGCTTGATCCAAAACTGTAATGTTCAGAGGTTGAAAGTCCTCTCTTTGAAAAATTAGTTTAGTGCGTCATTGTGTCGGTTGTTTAAATATTATAGGTAGTGAATCCTTAAATGGACTTTAATGCGGCATCCCGCCGAGTGAATTCCCACAGAGGTGTGGTAAGGAGGAACCTTATTAGCCTCACCCTCACCATTAGGCTGGTGTAGTTCGTACGAAGAAAGGAATTTCATGGTCACGCAATTAATAAACATTCATCTTGTATTGTATTGTTATATAGGATCCTAAATAAGAATTAGTTGAGTTTAGTCCTGACACAGTTAAAGAATGATTCTGATAGAGGATAAACGGCTCATAAAGTATTTTTCTATATAGTGAAAAAAAATAAATCTAATAACTTATCAAATAATTAATTATATTAGTATATTATACTATAAGGGTGTTATGATATTAGTGATGGTGCTGCAGATGTCAATTTTAATTTCGGACCCGCAGGATTGCTGGGAATGTTTGATTATTTAATACTCCGCGTGATGCGGATGTTTTGATTTATAATATAGTATAATATATATTATATGGGTATGTATATTATTATTGTAATTTTACTTCGCGATTTCGAAATACTGCTTTAAATGTATGATAGTTATATTATTGTGGGAAAATTATTTAAATTTTAGGACAATCCTATATATTTGGTGAATAGTCAATAGATATCCGCAATCGCGGTGAAATATTAAATAACAAATACGATCCGCATCCGTCGGGAGGATTGCGAAAAAATGATAGCATCTGCGAGCAATCACGTAAATGTGGATTATATGTATATAGTCAGGTATATATATATGGATTATTTATATATTTAGATAGTAATTATAGATTATAATATATATACTTATATATATATATATATATATATAGGGCGTATATATAGAATGTACTATATATAGTATATAGTTTCAAATGTTAGTGATAAGTGAGTATATAAGGTGTATATATATATATGAGGTAGTGTTATTATATATCGGTATTTTAGTTGTATTTATAGTTAGTATATATTCGTAAGTATAGAGGTATCTAGTTACTATATTATATAAAGCTCGCAACGTGCTGGGTAAGAAGAAATGCTCTTTTGAACAAATCATGATGCAAGGAAACATTTCTGGTCCAGGTGGCAAAGGGAAGAAATTCACAATGCAGATGCCGAAATAATCTTGCAATCCCAAAGAGAACATCAAATAATTTCTGAAAGTACCCTAGAAATCTCTAGGCGTAACCTCACAGGGATAATACGGTTGTCCCGGCCCGGCCCCTAGATAATATCTCGCGACCCACGCTGTCTACTCTCCTTGTTTGTTGCTGCTCTCTTTATTAAGGATTTGCGTATCCTTGCCCTGTACACCTATGGCCCCCCTCCTACTAAATCAACTTTATCCCCTCCTCAATATGTGATGGGAAAAATTATCTGACTCCTCAGCTTCGTATCTTTTCAGTTCAATAGAATACCCTTTTTTGTTATATTGTTAATTTATTCCGTGCTTTTTTTTTGTGTTACACCAAAACAATATTTAAACTTTGCCCATTCAAATTTTCCTATCCTCATTATTCTAAACGAAGGACATAGTAATATATTATTTTATGTATATTTTGTTATAATATATATTTTTATTCTAAATCATATTTATATATATATATATTTATATATATATATGATATATTAATTATTAGTAATATATATATTATTAAATATCTATTAATATATATATTATAGTTAAGTTATAGTATCTAAACTAGTAGTATATACTATATTATGTGTATCTTATATTATATATATATTATATAATCTATAATAGATAGATAGTAGTATACATACGTATAGTATATGTAGTATAATAGTATAGTTTGAAGTGTATACCAGTGTTTTTAAAAAAAATTATAATGTAGAAATAATATGATAAAAGTAATATAAATAATTGGAGAGCAAAATTAATTAATTGAAATTTTGAAATATTATAAGGATAAAATAGGGGTGTCTTGATTCAGAATAAATTGGTAACTCTAATATCATCTTAAATCAATAGCCTTTCTGTCGGACTCAGTAATATGTCTCTTTTAACATATAAATGTCATGGCAGGCAGGGGGACCTTATGAGTGTTCCTGGCTCAGAGTTCCATAGACTTAATTGTATATACATATTCTTTTTCATAATCCTCTCGCTCTCTAAGTATAATGATACAGAGCGATAAAGAAGATTACGTAAATTTGTAATAGTATTAACATCTAATTATGATATGCTAGATAAGCAAAATAAAAACAGGTTCATTTTGCAATACGTAGTATCGAGATAAGGATGATAACGCATCATTATTTATGAGTCTAAATGTGTGAAGAATTTGCAGATGTTGTAGTGCGGTAAAATTTGTTACTGGCTTTAAAAAATACGCTTCTGGTGATGTGCTGTTTATGTTTTGTGTTGCCTTTGATGTAAATACCCGTATGGGATTTCCTGTGGAGTATACCAGGGGCCTCTAGAGGTCCCTACGTCGTGATGACAATTTATAGGTGGTTGCATCGAAATTTCCCACACACAAATTATATATATATATATATAGGATATAATTATCTACTATATAAGTAATAGTTTATTATAGTAATAAGCTATATATATAGTAGGTATATATTTAATATAGTATATATAATAGTATATATAATATATATATATATATATATATGATGATAGTATACTATATATATAATAATATATTATATAATAATTATAAATGATTATAAATTTTTATAAAATATATTTTTTTATTGTTAATCATTCTATTTATAGTTAATAGATATTATAATGTATATTATACTCACTTTTTTACAAATTTTTTTTCGCAAAAAATCTCCAAAGAACTTTGCAGCTTCATCTATCTATTATCTACCTCATCTATCTATTTTCCACACAAACATAATATCTTCTTTGAGTACACAACTCAAGCCTACTTTTGTTCTTAACATTCTTGATATTTTTTTTCTTGTGATGTTTCCTAGAAGTATCACATTATGCTCTTACTAACAAGTTTCTAGTGAATTGGGTGTTCCAAGGCTCTTTCGGAACTTTTTTTCACCACCCCAGTTGTTAGCCCTTCATATTTGGGTTGTTCGTACTTGTATTAGAGTATGAATTCACACATATCTGGGGTGGTTTAACACATATTGCTCTCGACTTTGATAACAGTGTGTCTAAGGCTATGT
>JABUQX010062964.1:0-17500 GCA_015478945.1 Trachelipus rathkii | reverse complement strand
TATCGTTTAAGATGAACAGTGCAGTAAAAATTATGAACTTTTTTTGAAGGGAAGGGTTACTAAGCTATTGTACAAAGGCTTATTCATCTTAATCCTAAAGGGTAAGTGTGAGAGCGTGAATTATAACCGTTAAATAACAATGGCGTGGGAATCCACGAGGGGAAAGAGACTTGGGAAAAAAAGATTAATATCTTTTAATACAGATGTTTCAGTATCTAAAAACTTTTTGTCACAACTCTATTCTTTTAAAACTAATTAGGTTTTTAGAATGTCAAGTGTTAATTATTGTGCCACAACAAAGCTTTTCGGTACAGCCCTGCTACCCATATAACCACGATGCCTTGGGAAAGATTATTACTTTTAAATTGTCAATTGAAGTTTATGAGCATTATTATACATCATTGTAAAGCTGAACATAAAGAACCAGATGTTTCATAGTAATTGACCAACCAGTTCTTGTGGTTTCTTGCTACAAAAATACAGTTCGAACCCACGATGTTCACATAGGCAATAGGACGAATCCTTTACACAAATATAGGATATCTAACCTAACTAACTAACTAGCTAAAACTAAAACTAACTAACTAACTAACTAACTAACTACGCTCTACTAAACTGAACTAACTAACTAACTACTAACAACTAACAACTAACTACCTAAACTAACTTAACCTAATCTAACTAACTAACTAACTTAACTAACTAACTAACTTAACTAAACTAACTAAACTAAAAACTAATCTAACTAACTAACTAACTAAACTAACTTAACTAACTAACTAAACTAACAAACTAACTAAACTAAACTAACCTAACTAACTAAACGCTAACTAACTAATCTAACTAAATTATAGATATTTTAGGTAACACTACCTAAACTAACTAAACTACTAACTAACAACTAACTAGCAAAACGGCGGACTAACTAACTAAACTAACTCACTCTAAACTAACTAACTAACTAACTCAACTAACTAAACTAACTAACTAACTGAAACTAACTAACTAACTAACTAAACTAAACTATAACTAACTAACTAACTAACTAACTAACTAACTAACTAACTAACTAACTAACAACAACTAACTAAACTAACTAACTAACTAACTAACTAACTAACTAACCTAACTAACTAACTAACTACATTGACTAATAAACTAACTAAACTAACTAACTAACTACTAACTGAACTAACTATAATATCTCAATAGCCGACATGTCTTTGGAATTTCCTAAGGTCGTTCACATTTAAATATATACATTTCGCTTTCTAAATTTGTAAGTTCTCTATTTATATTTTCGATTAAAAAGTTAAGTGTTATTTGATTATTTATTTTAGTTTTATTTATTTTTATTTAAAAAGAAATCTATATACTTTTTAAAAACTTTTCTATTTATGTGGCTATTTTGTTTTCTGTTAACATTTTGTATTTTGCTAAAAAATTATTCCTTTTCATGTTTATAACGAAAATTTGCATTTTTACATACCCTAAGACAGTAAATCAGTTAAAATCTAGTAAGCAGTAAATCAGTAATCAGTATATCAGTAAAATCAGTAAATCATTAAATAGCAGTAAATCAGTTAAAGCAGTAAATCAGTAAATCAGTAAATCAGTAAATCAGCTAGGTTAGCCCCTAGCACCCCTCTACATCAGAAATCCAAGCTGCCTTTCCAGCCACGCCTCACCCTTCCATGATCTATTGAAATCTATTTTGATCTTATTGATTCAAGTCATTATTTTTACTAACAAGTCATATGTTTTACATACCCTTAAAGCAGTAAATCAGTAAATCAGTCAAAGCAGTAAATCAGTACAATCAAACTGGCCCTCCATACCCTTCCTACCCTTCCATGATCCATTCTTCTGTGATTCTATTGATCTATTGATCTAGTTATTCAAGTCCATATTGTTTAACATAACACAAAAACCTTTTATTTATTTTGTTTATAGACTTAAAAATTGCTATTTTACACTACCCTAAGCAGTAATCAGTAAATCAGTAAATCAGTAAGCAGTAAATCAGTAAATCAAACTGTCCTCAATACCCTCCCACCCTTCCATGATCTATTGATCGCTATTGATCTATTGATTATTGATCTATTGAGCTATTGATTCAAGTCATATTTTCGTATAACAACACAAAAACTTTTATTATTTTTGTTTGTATTCATTTTTAATATTTTGTGGTTTACTACAAAATTTATTCTTTTTATGTTTTATGACTTAAATTTTTTTTTGCCATTTTTAACATACCCCTAAAGCAGTAAAATCAGTAAATCAGTTAATTCCAAACATCCATCCACTCCTCCATCCATGATCCGTTGATCTATTGATCTATTGATTTCAAGTCATATTTTTATTAATTTGCTATGTTTTACATTACCTAAAAAGACCTCGATAGTTTGGTTAATTTTGCTAAACCGTTCAATAGTTAAATTGAAAATATTACAACCTTTTTCAAACATATCTCTAAATATTAAATCGTTAATTTTACCAATTAACCATTGTAATATTGAAATACTAAACAAAAATATTATTCTCATCCTAGCCTAAACTCTGACTCACAGTAATTCCATTTAACAACTGTAACTAAAATTTTTGAGGTTTCACACTTACCAGCAGAATCATCATCAGCAATCTCATTCTTACTTATACACCAACCGCAACATATATTATATTATTATTATTATTATTGATTATATTTATTATTATTATATTATTATTATTTATTATTATTATTATTATTATTATTATTTAATTATTATTATTATTATTATTAATTAATTATATTATTATTATTCCCACATAGCACATGAACACCTATAACGCGTGCGATCACTTTGCCTGCAGGTTCACAAAACTAGAACATTGGTTGGTAAATTGTTCTCATACCAGACACCTATACATTACGATAATCTTGTTACGCTCCAAGGATTAAGCCACATCATAGAGAACTGTCATTTTTGCTATTATTCGCCATCACGGACAGCAATGAAATTCGAGAATAGACTCATTTAATGTTCTGTTAAATCTTTTTACTACTTGAGCTTTCGTTTCATTATTACGCCACCCGATATCTTTGACTACATGCAGAAGGGTGACGAGATTTATAACTTAACATCCCTTATGTCCTTACTTAACATCTTTTTTATCTTAAACAGTATTCAGTTATTTTATTGATTATTATTATTTAGTATTATTATTATTTTATTGATTATTATTATCTATTTATTATTCATTATTATTATTATATTATTATTATTCATTTTATATTATTATTAATTTTATTATTATTATTCATTAATTATATTCTATTATATATATGTATATGTTAATATCAAATCTAACATACCACAAACACACACACACACACAACACACCACACACACACACACACACACACACAATACACACACACACACACACCACACACACACACACACACACACACACACTCACACAACACCACACACACACAACAGCACACACAGCACCACACACACACGCCAGCGCACACACACCACAACTCACAATTAATTATAGACCACTTCTACTTGAATTACATTCAGACCTGGCAAAAATCATACTAACCTTTACGGAGATCACATGACTGTATTGCTATTGATGTCAATCGAAATGTGTAACCTCATTTCCTAAACCTCGGTGGAAGACATTACATTTTTCACATGTTTAATTTAAACATTTTATGTATTGGAAATGTAGTTTCTTTTGATGAATTATTATTGATTCCTTCTCTTAATATTCTGTATAAGATGTTATTTATTATTTTATTTGTTATTTATAGTTTTTATTATTTAATTTTAACTGAAATTAAAATAATCTAAATATTTTTAAAAAATATTTATTTTTGCTTATTCTGTTTAAAAACATTGTTTTAACTAAAAATTTTTTTCATTTTATGTTTATAACTTAAATTTTTTTTTTGCATTTTTTACGCATACCCTAAAGCAGTAAATCAGATAAATGCAGTTAAACAAACACCACCCACCCTTACCTACCCCTTCCATGATCTTCATTGATCTAATTGATCTTTGATCTATTGAATCTATTTATTCCAGTCATATTTTCATATAACATAGCACAAAAACTTTTATTTATTTTTTGCTTATTCTTTTAAAACATTTTGTTTTTAAATAAAATTTATTTCATTTTATAGTTATAACTTAATTTTTTTTTGTCTTATTTACATACATTAAAGCAGTTAAACAGTAATCAGTTAAGTCAACAAACCACCCAACCACAACCCTCCTACTCTTCCCATAATCTATTGATCTATTGATCTATTTCGAGTATTGATCTATTGATTCCAAGTCATATTTTGTATCAAACATAACATAAAAAAATCTTTACCTTACCTAAATATCATACAGCCCAACGAAATAAATACTCAGTCATAACAACAGTTTTTCAACATCACCATAAGCTAACACTATCATAACCGATTGAACTAGAATATAATGTACAAAAACAAACCTAAATAGCTTTTACGAACGAGAAACTGATAACATAGCAAAATGTTTACTAGATTGAACAGTAAGTTACTCTCTACAAATGATGAGTAAATTACTATACACTTATTAATATTATTGCCAGAAATTACCCTTTTTAACCCGAACATTAACATAACGTAATAGTTTTATCAACAAAATTATCATAACCATTTACCTAATCTATCATACTCCCAACGATAAATGCAACATATTCACAGTTGTTCAACTCATAAACTCAGACATGACATAAATTGAGATTACAACACATAAACAACCTTACCACACTTATACACGAATAAAACTGTAAATAAACCAGAAGAGTTCCCCATTACCACACCACCTACAGTAGCAGACATTTGCCTTACAAAATACATATCCTATCACACTTTTTTCAAGTATATCTCTATCTTGTCAATTGTTAAATTTTAATATTGACCACTCAGTAATATATATTCAAAACTTAACAAAAATTTATACATAACCTAACCCTTACAGTTATTGAAACCATATTTTATTATTAATTATTCATATTATTATTATTATTATTATTATTTATTATCTATTATATTATTATGATTATTATTATTATTAATTATTATTATACTTATATTATTATTATTATGATTATTCCACATAGATCTCAAACATGCCCAATGAGAGCGAAGAAATAACGCATCATACTGATGGAAGATTGATAAACGCGCATCATACAGAGAAAATTTGGCAACACAGCACAGCCAAAGTTCGGGGCGTAATATCGATAAAGTACCTAACATCGCATGACAAAACTTAGCTGAACCTTTTTTTTTTTTATCTTTGGAGGGGACTGGAATCCTGGAAATCCTGGAATCCTTGGGAAGGATTCCAGGAACTGGAAAACTTGAAAAGTGACTTCCATGGGAAACTGGAAACTGGAAAAAAATATATGATAGGAAAGGTTTTGTAGGCATGTTAGCTACTTTACTGTGTAAGTAGGGAACTTTGTTTATGTTAGCAGTTTATTCGTGTATAAGGTGTGGTAAGTTTGTTATGTTCTTAGCTAAACTTATGTTATGTCAGCTTTATTATTGTGAACACTTAATGTTAGGCATTTATTCGATCATAAGATGGTTCTAGTAATGTTGATGATATAATTTTTGATAAATCTGTATAGTTAAAGTAAAAATTAACATTGATATGTATAGATGTGAAAGAAATGGGAAATTGGTTACGTTTTGTTGATATTGTTAGTTACTTACTGTTGTTTAAGTATGGGAACTTGCTAATGTATCTCAAGTTACTCCGTTTTTTATTCGTAAGCTATGTTCAGGTTTGTTTTGTACATTATATCTTAGTTCATGTCATTGCTATGTTAGCTTTATTTGATGTTCGAAAACTTATTGTTCTATACTAGTATTTTTCGTTGGGCGTGTTGATCTTATATGTAATCAAGAGCATTGTTTTATGTTATATTAATTCAAAAATATGACTGGAATCAATAGATTAAAATAGATCAAATAGATCAATAGATCAATAGATTACTGAAGGGAATTTAGAGGTGCAGGTCGTTAGAAGAACTGATTTACTGTTTTACGTCACTTGGTGTAAAAAGGACAAAAAAAAATTCAGTTATGAACATAAAATGAAAAAAATTAGATTAACCAGAAAAAAAAATTAACGTTTCAATGTCCAAAAATAAATAAATAAGTTGGTTATGTCTCTCATACAAAATCCTGACTGTGAGATCCAATTAGAAGTTTCAATAGATAATTTTAGCATCAATAGATCAATTAGATCATGGAAGGGTAGGGAGGGTGGGTTGGTGGTTCTGATGAACCTGATTCTGATCACTGCTCTTTCGGGTAGGTTAAAATGATCAAAAAAATTTAAGAATAGATTTGGTATTAAAATGGAAAAATTTTAGTGCTAAAATACGCAATGTTGGTATACAAAATAAGCAGAGAAATAAAATAAAAGTTTTTAAAAAGTATATAGATTATTTGAAATAAATTAAAAAATAAAAATAAAATAAACTATAATAAATAAATAAATAACTAACTTTTAACAAAATATAAAAATAAGGAATAAGAGACGTAAAAGAAAATACATAACATAAACTCGAAAATGTCTATAAAACATCGTAAAAATGTAACATGTCTCCCAACGAGTAAGAAATGTGCATCATGCGACCAATCATAAGTAAATAACAGTCATGTTATCGTAAGTTAGTTATGATGATGGAAGTAATTTGCAGAAATTATGCAATTATAATGGAGTGTGTGCGTGTGTGCTTGTGAGTGGAAGTGTGCGTTTACGTGGTTGTGTGTGTGTGTGTGGTGTGTGTGGTGGTATGTTAGATTTGATATGTACATATACATATATAAGTTGATATAATAATAATAATAATAATAATAATAATAATAATAATAATAACTATTATATAATAATTAATATAATAATAGATGAATAATAATAATCAATAATTAAAATCTGTTTAAGATAAAAACAAGATGTTAAGTAAGAACATACAGGGAAACAAAAGTTAATAAATCTTCGTCACCCTTACTCATGTGTCAAAGAATATTCGGTGTGCAAAAGTAATAAAATTCGTTACCCTTCACATGTGTTAAAAGATATTAAGATTAATGAATTTTTCATTCCTCGGATTTCATTGGCTGTCCGTGATGGTCATCAGCAAATTGCCTCAGTTCTCTGATTGGCTATCCCTTGAGCGTAAAAAGATTACGTAATGTATAGGGGTCGGGGAACAATTTACAAACCAATGTTCTAGTTGTGACCTGCCAGCAAAGTGATTCCGCCACCGCTTATTAGGTGTATGTGAGATCTATGTGGAAATAATAATTAATAATAATAATAATAATTAATAATAACTAATAATAATACATAATAATAGATAATAAGACATTAATAATAATAATAATAATAATAATAATAATAATAATAAATAATAATAATAATAATATAATTAATAATAATAATAATAATAATAATCAATAATTTGATGGGATGTGAAGTATAGTAAAGAATGAGATTGCTATGAGACTTTGCTGGGTAAGTTTGAAACTTGCAAATTTTAGTTACCCCTTGTAATGAAGGGCTGTTATGTCAGTTTTAGGCGTAGGAATGAGATAATATTTTTGTTTATGTTTCCAATAATTACAATGTTACATGGTAACAATAACCATCTAATATTTTAGAGATAGTTTTGAAAAAGCGAGATCGTTTTGTTCGTATAAATATTTCATTTAAACTGGAACGATTTTGCATATATTTTATCAAGCTACAACAACGTTTTCTCTAGGTGGATGTTACAAATGACCATAGCGCAATCTAATAAAAAGTATTATGTGTCCTTGTTTGAATCCCAATAGATCCATAGACTCCCAACTAGATCGAGTCGATATGGTGCGAGGGTGGATGGATGGTTTGCATTTAAAATCTGATTTATCTGATTTACTTCGCGCTTGTAGGTATGTACTAAAAATGCCCATAAAAATCTTGTTAAGTCATTAAACCATAAAAAGAATAATTTTTTGGAGTAAAACAAAATGTTAAAGAATACATAAAACAAAATAAATAAAACTTTTTGTGTTATTAATACAAAAATATGACTTGAATCGAATCAATAGTATATGATCAAGTAGATCAATAGATTAATAGTTATCAATACGATCAGTGTAAGGGTGGGAGGGTATTGGAGGACAGTTTTTCGATTTATCACTTTACCTGCTCTACTGATTTACTGATTTACTGAATTTTTGCTGCTTTAGGGATGTAAAAATGCAAATTTTCTTAAGGTTATAAGACTCAAGAAATAGAAGTGATGAAAGTTTTGGTTGTTATGTATACAAAAAAATATGACTTGAATCAATTTGAACCAATAGATCAATAGATCCAATAGTCAATAGGATTCCTAATGAGATCAATGCGGAAGGGTTATGCGAGGGGTTATGGGAGGCAGTGTGATTTTAACTGATTTACTGCCTCCCCCTTTACTGATTTTATCTTTCATTTACTCGCATTTACTGCCATCTAGGTATGGTAAATCCATAACAATTTAAAAATAGACAATGTATTGATGCTATGAATCAATAGATCAAAGTTCAGAATCAATAGATCAATAAGATCAATAGATCAAAGGTAGATCATGGAAGGCTTGGAGGGGCTAGGGAAGGCAGCTTGATTTACTGAGTATACTGCTTCCTGATTTACCTGATACTCGATTTTTACTGATTTACTTGATTTACTCGCGTTTATACTGACTTACTGATTTACACTGATTACTGATTTTATCCTTTCCATACAATACTGACACGCTTTATTCTTTATCCTCGAAATTTTAACTGATTTACTGCTTCAGGATATGTACAATTTTGAAATTTTATTTTCGTTGTTAACATGAATGATATAAATTTTTTTAGCAAAAACGAAAAATTCGGCTTTTTTTAAAGAAAACAAAAATCAACATATCACTATATACTTCATTTCCTTTTAAAACATATACATTTATATTTTCTATTTATACGACGTAAAAACTAAATTAAAACTAAAAATAAATAATGTAATATAAACATTAACTTTTAACAAAACTATAAATAGAAACTTACAATTTAGAGAAAGCGATAGAGAACTAAAATATAAATAGAAGGTTAGTGTAAATCAGAACGACCTAGGACAATTCCTATGACATTTGTCGGGGCTAGATTGACCGGATAAGTTAGTTTCGCTTAGTTAGTTAGTTAGTCTAACTTAGTTAGTTATTTAGTTAGCTTAGATTAGTTATTAGTTTAGTTATTGTTTAGTTAGTTAGTTAGTTAGTATAGGTAGTTAGTTAGTTAGTTTAGTTAGTTAGTTAGTTAACTTTTTTTTTAAGTAGTTAGTTAGTTAGTTAGTAGGTTTAGGTTAGGTTAGTTGTTAGGTTAGTTAGTTAGTAGCTTAGTTAGTTAGTTTAGTTATAGTTAGTTAGTTAGTTAGTTAGTCTAGTTGAAGTTTAGTTAAGTTTGTATAGCTTAGTTAGCATTATTAGATTAGTTGTTCAGTTCAGGTTAGTTAGTTAGTCTAGTAGTTAGTTTAGTTAGTTAGAAGATGTCATGTCTCCACGAAAGATCGTAGTTACGTAGTTATTAGTTAGTTAGTTAGTTAGTTAGCTTAGGTTAGGTAGTTTAGGTTAGGTAGTTTGATTATGTAGTTAGTATTTATAGTATAGCCCTGAAATTAAATGTTTTTTTGTTATGAGTGTTAAGTTAGTCTATGTTAGTTAGTTAGTTAGTTCAAGTTAGTTAGTTAGTTAGTAGTTAGTTAGCTAGCTTAGCTATGCTAGGTTAGTTAGTTAGTTAGTTAGAGTATTCCTATATTTGTGTATGTGGTTCTCTACTCGTTCTATTCATGTAAACATGTTGGACATTTTTGAACTTGTATTATGTTAGTGCAAGAACAAGAACTGGGGGTGTTCAATTGACATGAACATCTGGTTCTTGATTTCAGCTTACATATATCGTATACGAATGTCAGAAAATTTCTCGACATTGGACAATTTTAAAAAAGTAAGAATTGCTTTCCCCAAGGCAATCGTTTGTATACCTATAGCAGGTTAGCAAGGTTGCGAACCAAAAAGCTTTGTTAGTGGGCAATCCAATAACATTTAACCACTTGACATTAAAAACCTAATTTAGTTTTAAAGAAAGAGTTGATTGGTGACAAGAAGCTTTGGTCGTCTCTCACCCGTCTGTGTATAAAAGATAATTGAATCTTTTTCTTTTCCCAAGTCTCCTACCTTCCCTTCGTGGATTCCCCACGCCATTTTGCTGTATTTAACGTTATAAATTAGGCAGTAGGAACTGCTTACCCCTTAGGCTTAAATATATTCCTTTGTCATAGCTTAGCTTACCCTTTCTTTAAAAAAAGGGTCACTTAAATTTTACTTCCTGTCATCTTTTTAATACCGATAATTAGAATACTTTATCTTTGTCAGATATATCTGCCCCTTCCTACAAAACCCTCCCTTATTACCACCCTTCTATCCCTCCTTTATTCCCTTTTTCATTCGCATATTTTTATACATATATAGTGTGTAGGCGTAGCGACCAGACTGAGAGGAGCGTATACGGCAACACCAACTCCGACAGAGGCAGAGGCATCGGCACCGGCGCAACGACGAAAAAAAATTTACATTTTAAATACGGTTTAGATTTTTTTTGTTATGTTTTGGGGGCCCCCGGTCCACCGCGGCCGTGACCTCACGCCCGCCACATGGGCCCCAGTACCGTCCCTGAGTGAAAAAGCTCCTCGCCCTGCACTCAGAGTACGGCCTAGAGTATTTGAATCGATGCGACGAACGAACCCGTCCGCGACCACGGACACAAAGCATGGATCCGTGGTCTGATGAATTGTATCTTTCTCCAATTTGCAATTTGTACTCGATCAAGTACTATATGTCGTGGGGTTCAGTGCGTATTAGCATTACTATCACCAGTTACTACGTAGGATACTATATATATACTATAATACATATAACTAGATATATTACCTTATAGCATATTTATTTATGTATATATAATATCATACTACTATAGCTATATACTATATTATAATTATATCTATTAATACCATATACTATACTGAATTTATGATAAGTTTGTGTGTTGTGTGTGTGTAGTGGATTGCTGTGATTGACCACTCGATTCAGCACCCACCCATGATCACCTGATGTGTCGTGCGTGTGTAAGTGGTACGTATCACGGTCTAACGGTTTAACGCAGCGTTCTGACGTGCGCTAATTGCGTGTGCGTATGCTTCTGTGTAGTCGTTACCTTGGTCTTAAGCGCCTTGTTATGAAACTAAATTTATTTCTTAAACCAATGTATGTCGTATGGACTTTATTAATGATAGTCATTAGTATAGTCTAAGAGGTACTATTTATATATACTACACGTAATAGTATATATTATAATACTATAAAAATACTACTAGCTACTATTATACCTATATAGTACTAATAGTTATATATACTACCATACTATACAATATATATATGTTATAATTATTGCTTACTATAATAATACTCTAATTATAATATAAAGAAGTGTTTATAGTATGTATATATTATACTATTTTTATCTTAGATCATCTTTAATTTTAAGTTTTACATTCTTTATTTTTAAATTTGTAAATTTACCATTTGTATTTGTTTTTTTATTTTTTTCATTCTTTATTTTTCTCCGAGAACCGGAGAAAGTCACTTTTTCCAAGTTCCAGCGTTCCTGGAATCCTTTCCAGGATTCCAGGATTTCCACGGGATTCCTAAAGTCCCCTCCAATATTGTGGTGCTCAACTACTGACATTCCTAACATATTTAATCTACGTCTGTTTTTGAAACTTCTGTTTGCCCACAACAGTTAGCAAAATATTTTGACGCTAACTCTCATAAATTTTCGGTGCTTTCTTTTGAAAAACACATATTTCTATTACTTTAATACAATAAGTTTTAAATTTAATCGCACTACATATATACTATATATATATATATATATATATACTATTACCAGCGTAGTATTATATTATATATAGTAGTATATATACTATTATCTATTATATACTATAAGACTATCATATATATAAATATTATATTTATATATTATATAAGTTAGCCTATCTATAATATATGATATATATTTATAATATTATCTATAATATATATATATATAATTATATTATATAATATAATCTATATATATAAACATATCAATTATATATAATATATTATAGATTATATATATATACATACATACTATAATATAATATATCATAATATATATTAATATTACCTATATATACTATATATATATAATATATATATATTATCATTTATTATAACCTATACAATATATATATATATATATGTAGATCTATATATATATCAATAATAAGTACTTAGACTGTCTGATCAATATGCTCACCGCTTTGCTCTAAAGTCAAGCTATATATATATTTACCTGATACCCACCCACTCACGGGCAGGGCCCTTTTAAAAAGGAGGGGGCAAAAAAAAGAAAACAATTTTAAAAAAAAATAATTAAAAAATTGACAAAAGAGAAAACAAAAATTTTTTAAACAGGTAAATGGGAAAGTAAACCCACTTGTGTTCCCCTTGACCCTAATCGACAATCTCCTTCAGGTGTGGCTGTGCGCACATGAAGTGCGGATCCTTTAAATAGAGGAAGATTGGAATATTGCAACAGCGGAAAAATAGAATGAATTAGCAAGGAGTTCCTAAACAGATATTGTGGCTGGTAAGAAGGACGGTACCACCACGAGTGCATCCTTTGAGTCTCCCATATTCACACAATTTTCAATGAGAGAACAAGGCGGCACCTCTTGTATTACCGAGGGTCCGACCGCCGGACTGAGTGGAGCAGGAATGCGAGGAAGGTCAACCTCTCTCGAAGCAGCCTGCTGTACATGTAATACCTATAGAAATGAGATAGGGCACAACGTCACCGAGCGCAGAGATAAAAGAACGGTTCAAGCGGGAGAGTCAAGACCAATGCAATTTTGGACAGGTTGTGTATCATAGCCTTCTTTAGTTCCTCCCTTAGGCTTTCTAACTCTACTCCAAAAAAGGAGGTGGGAACGGATACCACCCCCAAATGTCGGAACAATTTTTCATACTAGGCGCCGCGGAAGTAAGACACTTTTTATAACTGAAATATCTGATGCATGTAAGAAGAACAATATAAATTTACCGCAATTCGGCAACGCAGAAATTTCCAGCGTAATCTTTTTGTAGCCGTCAACAATTATTTCTAGCCACACCTCTCGATGTTGCCTATGTGAACTGCGTGGATATGAGGTCTCAGAGGACCATTCAACTTATTTATAGTTTAGTTCAAGATATGTTTATGTCTGGTGTTGTGACGCGGGTAAGATCATTAGAGACGTTAAAGGAAATATGAAAGTTGGGATTGGGAGGTGTTTTCGAGAGGGAGATATGAAGAAGTTGAGTTTCTCCAAAGCATGTTGTAAAATCTTCACCAAAAGATTGTTTTTGGTTACCCACTTGAGAAGAAATCCCGAACCCAGTAATCGGCCAGAAAGCAAATTGAAATCAGAAAAGCTGTACGACGGACGGAGGGGTAAATTTGATGACAATCGCGAGCGAGCACGAATTGAACATGAGTCTGGAAGAATGGAGAGTTGAGTCATCCGGCATAAAATGTAAACAGAGTTTAGGAAGTGTTGCAGTAAAAGATCTGATGGAAAAAGTAGGAAATAAAGTTGGAGATTTAACAGAGAACCCTGATTAACATCACAATTAATAGAAAGGAGGAGAGGTTGTTTATCATCAAGACTGAAATGAAAACGAATCTAAAGAAAAGACTACGGCAAAGAGTAAGCAAACGCGAAGGAAGAAAATTAAAGGAAGGTAGCTTAGAGAATAGCGACGCATGTTCATACCCGTCAAAAGCTTTAGTATGTAAGCGATACCACAAAAGACTTCCCACATGGCCCTTAAGTTGCAGAAACCATAAATTAAGTGAGAATTGGAAGCAGGTGTTTCACCAGTTGATCTCTCGTGGAAAGCGGCTGTCCACCAGTTGATCGTCCAAAAGTCGAAAGGCCATTCACTGATGATCTGAAATTAGGGAATGAGATATTTTATATGATCGCAGAAATGTGAGCTAAGCGACGAATTTCAACAAGCATTTTTTAGTAGAAACAATACAAGTTAGGCAGAATAGGTTCGATACGTTAGAGTGAGGAAATCAGAGCGCGGCTGCCCCATATTTTTTTGGATTGGTTTGACAAAACAAAAAAGCGCCCTTCCAGCATGTTAAAGGCAAAAAGTATTGGTGTTAAGCCTGAGTAGGCAGCTATGAGTGGAACGAGATAGAGGCCGCCCCGCTCAGAAGCTCACACCCTCAAAACTCGAGGACTCTATTAAGTACATATTAATATTAATACTTACTACTACTATATATATAGTATAATAATATTAATTTATATACGGTAGTACAATATATAGCTATATAATTACCTATATACTAACTTTATACTATATATAATACATATATAATATAATATAGTTCATATGCATATACATAGCCTATTACAATCTGTAGGCCTATACATCTAGATGGCGACTTTGGATAAACCAGTTGCTAAGAGCGTGTACATTATAGTCACTCATAAACTTATTCCACTAGCAGAAGAAATTAATGTTCTTATTCCCCAAATCTCCATAAGCCAAAATAATAAAATATCTTTTCAATACTATAAGCCTTTAATTCTTCTAAAGCTTTATTATCATATTTTGATTACTTTATTTTTTGATTAATCATTTTGATTTATATTTTTCGATCAACATTTTGATTATTCATTTTGATCTTTCAATATTTTTGATTATCATTAATGATTTTTATTTTACATTAGCCTAAACTAAATTTAAAATCTCACCATCATCATAATCACATAAAAAATAGAATTAAAATTACAAAGTTCTTAAAATAAAATTAAAAATTTTAAAATTAAAATTAAATTTTAAAATTAAAAATGTAAAATTAAGGTGAAATTATAAATTTATTTGTGTGAAATATAATTTTAAAGGCTGTAGAATATAATTGTCATTTATACTCTAATAAGTGATTGTATATGATCGTTATTACACTGAAATATAAGTTTGTTTGTTTTATTCAGCATTATAATGTATTTATAAGACTTTGATCTAACTTATTGTTATAGACGATCCTTGTAATTTATAATTATCTTATAATTATAATTATAATGTATAATTACTTAATTATATTTTATGAATTTATAAATTATAACATTATAACATACTATATATATATAAATAAATCATATATAAACTTAAAATACTCAATAGATATAATCTAGCATAGGTAGAGTCGGTAATAATATTTAAAAGTTAAAATTAAACTTAATCCTTAAAAAAAAACATGTTTTCCAAATTAAAATTATATGCTATACATTTTAATTTATTTAAAATTTAAATCTTAAAATTTAAACATGTAGCATTCATTATTAATTCATAAGTATAATTTATCCATAATTGTCAATATTACTAATGAATATTTTAGAAATATAATTCATTAATTATAATTCTAATTATTGATTATTATGTAATGGAAGCTTTACACGTAAGTCTATTTAATGATTATTATTAATATTCATTATTATTAATTATTATTATTCATTATTATTATTATTATTATTATTATTTCAATTATTATTATCTTATATCTTATTATATTATTTTATTATATATATTCATTATCTATTACATTATGAAAATTATTGCGTTATTCGTTATTAATTGTACGCAATTATAATACTATAATTATTTATTATTAATTATTAATTATAATTGAAAATCTATAATGTATTTAATTATTCTACATTAATAACTATAATTATAATTAAATTATATCTAGAATTATATTTAATATTATAGTATATATATTTAATTATTTTTTATTTATAATTTATATTTACACATTTATATTTACCTATTTATATCTTATAAGATTTATCATTATCATTAATTCATTTTACTATTATCATTCTATTCATCTATCACTTATATTATCATTATCAATTATCATTCATCATTATCCCATAGCTCATCTATCCATCTCATCACTAGACTCCTAACTCTCTATCCATATTTATATTATACTATTTATATTATAAAATTCGTATATTATATTATATTATATTATTCTTCATGTATATTTTTATATTTATATTTAATATTTAATATATTATTATTTTATTAATCTTATATTTTATATTCTATATTTTATATTTATAATTTAATATTACCTATTACTTATAATTTATACAACACTACTACTCATTATCATTATCATTATCGATTATTCTATTATCATTATCTCAATTATCATATCAACTGGCAACAAAGATTTGGTATGGCAAAACATTTGAAGGTCCACTTTATAGCAACTAAAAATCTGTAACAAAATCGTCTCGTGAATCATGTGACCCCGCTTTTTCCTTAAGATTTGCCGGTCCCTAGTTTTTTGAGATTACACGCGGGTCGCGTCACAAATAAAATACAAATTAATCAAACAACACAGTTTATGTTAGGTTCACGTAACAGCGTAATCACACAAAAAAATACGAAATTCGATATATATCAAAATGTCTAATGAGTAGGTACATTAAAAATGCTTAATTAGGTCAAACAATATTCAATTCCAGATACAATCGAACGCATCACAACATTAATTCATTACAAATCCGCTGTCATCATAATGCATTGTCTCTGTCGGTCGACAAGCACCAGAAATTCCGGTGGACAAGTCACGTTGAAAGGCCTCTCAACACTAATAGCTCCTGCCACATGTTGTATCCGCATCATCCTTGGCTGATCTTTCTTCCATTTACACCTTACGCGATAGTCGATGGATTGTCGAAATCTCTCCCTTAGTTCCTCACCATAATCAACATCCCTAGATTCTCTGGAAATTCCTCAGATCTAACCTCCGGGACTTATGCTAGTAACGGTGAACTTATTATGCTCATTGATAGGGCGATTCGAATATTTTTTTGAAAGTCTGCAAAGCATCTTTCCGCTGTAGTTACGAGTTCTACATATCTGGCAGATTTAATGGTTGTCCCACCAAAAGTCTGATAACAACCAGACAAAACTTTTCCGGCCAGACTTCAATTATCTCAGTCGGGGAAGTTTTTATGAAATCTGTCATCCTTCGATAGATTTTGTGCGAAGTTTGAAGGGCCGCTCCTCAAATGACTTTTTTCAGGCCTCCTTGAGTGGGTATCTCTTATTACTCAAAACCTTCGACGAAAAAATGTCTAGCACGCATACTAATTTTGATCAACCAGATATACACCATCTTTGTCTAGGGACCCTAACCAAATGTGCTTCACTCCATTCCTAGTCTTAGTGAATGTGGGTTGGTGGCGAACAAATACATTCTGTTCCC
>JABUQX010062963.1:67500-70000 GCA_015478945.1 Trachelipus rathkii | reverse complement strand
TCCGAGGCATGATTTTACCTTCTAAAAAGTTTTCATCTGAATTCCGTTAACAGATTTGGAAATATTCTAAACAAGTACGGGAATATTTTTTACTGTCTTTGTGATTTGAAAGCGTCGCGGTCATTATCGAAATAAAATGCTTCTCGAATATCAGTCTGCAGTTCCGATATAGCTATTGGAGTAAAGAACATTTAATACAATTGCCCTTCCGCTTTTGTACGGGCACATGCTAAAACTTTAGGTTCCAAAACAAAGTTCTGAATTAATTTTTGAAGAAGCCAATCCATTAGATTTGAAAGATTCGATTATGGTTGCACAAGTGATAGGCAAAATCTCCTGGTTCAGCCGCCGGCTCTAATTAAGTTTTCTGTCACCAAAAGCGTCATTTCTGAACAAACTTGTGGATCAGGTTGAACTTGATTGCACTGGCACGCCAAAGCAGTTATGTTTCTTCCGAGTATTTAAATGTTGTGTCAATATCTGTTCTTCCTCCATGAACTGATATTAAAGCTGGAAGAACATATGTTGCACACGAACACATGATTCCGTTAAATGTCTTTAAATTTGTATGGGTATTCTTTCTCAAGGTCCTTATTGAAAACACATTTCCTCTTGCCTTTGGGGGCCATTATTCAATTAATTTTGAATTTCAACAGGTCCTTAAAAAATTTAATAAAATTTTAGTAAGAATACTATATAATTATATATTACTATATATATATATATAATAATAATATTACTATATATATATATATAATTATATATATATATATAGATATATATTATATATAGTATATATATATATATTATATATATATATATATATTTATATATATATATATAATTATATTATTATATCTAAGTACCTATACTTATATAAATGTTGTTCAATTTGTGAATAAGGACGGCTCCCGTACCGTTGAGTGCTAGAGAAATTTATTTTTAGTTGTATAAAAATAATTGATTCTTAATTACCAAACTGTTTACATTTAAATGCAAAGATAAATAAAACTTTTAATTTACGTCAACTGTCACGGGTTAAGGGGTAAGGGGTACGGGGGCGAATCCCTCACATTTATACCCTTGCTTGGATAATTGCGCATAAGTAAACTGTGTAGGCCGAGGAAATGAAGTCAGACATGGAGAATTAGGCCCGGTTGTAGATTCACAACGCGTGCACATAGGCATATATTTAATCAAATATACATAATCATATATGTTTATATACACATTTATTCTCGAGTGAAAATTCTGGGTTAATTTTTAGTATAATGCCCTTCCTAGAAATTTAAAAGCTTTGAATGGAAATTTATAAAAAGCTTCATACCTAAATGATTTATTTCCTCACTGAATGGATAGCCTAGTTTATTTTATAAAATAAATAAAAAAATTAAGGAAAGATTTAGTTTGAAAGTTACTCATTATTTTAAACATAAATTTTTAAATTTGAAAAAGGATAGCTTAGCAAGTACCCTAAATGCTGTAGATTCCTTGCTTTTCAGAATCTTTGATAATGATAATCTAGGAATTAAATGCCGCTGCTCTTGCTTTTCAGAGTGGGTAATTGTGCAGTTTGTTTGTAATCTGGTATTTAGCTGTTATTCACTATAAAATGAAAATGTATTTTATTGAAAATATAAAATAAGGTAATTGTGTATCAGAGGTGAGAAATAACTACATAATTACTATATTTAAAAAAGATTTTTAATTTAGAAATATGATTCAAAATTATTTGAAATATTGGTAGCAGTTTGAAAAAGGATAATCCTATCAGATATCAATTATTTTTTCCGTTAATCATATGTTTTCAGCTATCTTTGTTACCTATATATGTAAATCTATATAAATCTTGTTCGAAAAAGTAAAAAAACATTACATTTATGTAAAATATTTTTAGAAATAAATATTTTTTTTATAATTAAATATATATAAATTTTAATATATATAAGGATTTCTTTGCTGATTTCGCCAACCACTAATTTTTTAAGGTTGGTAGTAATATCATATATTGCAGTAGGACAAAGAGAAAAGGACTTGAATGTATGACATTACTTTAAATCTCGCAACCGGTTATCGTTCGCGAGAAGGAAAGGTTAAGTACACGAAGAAAAGACCATATATTAAGTTTTTCCCATATTAATTATATATATAAAACATTGCATTTTAATTTGAACCATTGTTAGACTTCTTTTACTGCTTGTTCGATATAATAATAATAATGAATAATAATAATCGAATTAATAGATAATAATAATAATAATATAAGTAATATATAAATAATAATAATAATAATAATAATAATAATTAATCAATAATAATAATAATAATAATAATAATACTAATAATAATAATAATAATAATAATAATAATAATAATAATAATAATAATAATAATAATAATAATAATAATAATAATAAATAATAATTTATAATTATAATTATAATTATAATTATAATTATAAGGCCAGCTTCTAGAAGAGCCACAATCCATATCTCAAAAA
>JABUQX010062963.1:52500-60000 GCA_015478945.1 Trachelipus rathkii | reverse complement strand
GTTAGGAAATTGAAGATTTACGAGTTGTTATACAGGATTGTCTGTCCTTATTAATCCTAACGCCCTTCGCTGATTTCAGCGAAACTTACTGAAAATGTCAGAAATATGCTGTATTTGAAGATCTTAATGAAAACCACAAGAGTGCCACAATTTTTTTTAAAGGCACGCAAATTTCATTTTTAGAAAAAAAAATGAAGTTTCAGGCTTTCACGAAACTTAGATGAAATATTTAAAATGAGCTGTAAAAGAAAAAAGAAAAAAAGAAACGAACCTGAAAAAGAGTTGAGGTCTTCAAATTTCATATTTACAACATAACATAAAATTAATCTTACAACACTTGATTCTTTTCTGCAACTTTTTTAATAGCTTTTTTTTTGGTGTTTAAGCAATATTACATTATTTTACCATCACTTACGGGGGCGGAGGCTCTCTTAGACAAATGTTAATGTACCACGCATTTGTATTAGGGATTCCAATGGTTTTTATTACCTCTTTTTAGTTAAAACATTTCCAGCAAAAAAAAATTGAAAGTTAAATTTCAGCATATTTTTCGTCATTGTAAATTTTTTGGGGGTATCCGGTGGTTTTCATTAAGAATTTTCTTAAATACAACATATTTCTAATATTTTCAGTGTATTTCATTGAAATCGGCTTAAGGCTTTAGGATTAATTTGGTCCAGATTATCAATATATGCATTGGAACATACTCCACCTTTCAGATGATGAAAAAATAGGTTATTGTTAGATATATTAAGGTCGTTGGTTAATGAATACTTAGATATTTGGGTTTCAAAAAGAATGAAAGGTTTAAAGGATAGTAAGAAGTCAGAACTCTCTATGGATTCAAATTTAGCAAGAAACCCACGAATATCAGCAATGGGAAATAGAAAGGCTACTCTTGCGCCAACACAAACTCACCATTAAAATAATCACACATAGTTCAATTATGACAAATAATTATAAAAATTCCTTAATTAATATCAAACCATACTTTTAAAATAGTCTACTTAAAGTCCAAAAATATTTAAAGCAAGAATGCAAAATAATGTTCTAAAATTTCAAACCTAATATTAAAAACCTTAATGGTTTTAACTGTAACTTTAAAGCCTAAGCTAATATATTAAAAACTTTAAGTAGTTAAAGCAACAATTTATCTTTCAAATATCTGACACGAAGAAAAACTTAATTTTGACAGTAGTTGATAAAATCTTCAAATATGTAGTTTGTAATTTGAATTCTAAAAATGAAGTTTCTCAGATAACCTATAAATTCAAATTTTTCATATATCTTCGAAGTGTCATACAAGTTAATAGTAAAGTAGAAGAACATGACGTAAGTCGAAAGGAAAGCCCCCGTACACTCCCCTCATACAATTAAGGGCAAGCCCGTCGCTGCAAAAAAAATCCACAATAGGGCTTTACAACATTGCGACAAACCCCCCAAAGTGGTATACCATCAATGTTAGGGCTCATCTCCTAGGCCAGGCCCACAAACGTGCCATATCGCAAAAACTATGTCATTCACTTCTATTATGTGCCACTCTTCTCGCTTGAATCAAACTCATATTCCTTTCCTTTAAACACTCTTTTACTGACTCAATCCACTTTTTGTTAAGTATCACAGCCGGTATATTACCAACATACTCACCTCTGTACATAAGCTTAGCCAACCGACAATCATCCATCCTTTCCAAATGACCAAACCCTCTTAATATACTCCCATTTATTCTATCATTCACGCCTTTCTTCACACTACACAGCTCCATAACATGCTCATTGCTCATTTTATCAATTCTTTTCACACTTAACACGCCAATAAAATTATTCATCTGAATAGACTTCACTGTAGATCTATGTATCTCATTCCACACCATAGTTTCTCTGCCATACATTAACACCGGTGACAACACACCCTTATCCAGGACTTTAACGCACTCAAGACTTAGTTCGTTTGCATTCACCAAAGATTTTATTGTATCAACGACTTTCCTACCATTCACAACTTCCCTACTATACTCTGCATTATCCGTTCCCTTTTCATTCAACATATAGTCTAAATCACTGGGCAACAAAAAATATTTTTTTGGAATGTTTCCTTTACTTCATTAGTATAATATTACTAATTTTGGGGTGATAAAAATAAATATGACCAAGAAAAATCTTTATTAGCTCTAGTTTCTGTGATATATAATAGGTGGAAATATGTTATTTTAATAGATTAAGATAAAACGATACATTTTAATTCCATATGCCAACAACATTGAAAGTGCATTTTAAATTGTTAATGACAGTTACATTCTAAGAGGTCTAAGTTGATGGATGAATATATGGCAGGTGGTTCGGTGTGAAGAGTATCATGTGGTGGCTCCTTTTTGTCTTTATCTTCTTTTTTGGCTTGTCTTTTCATCAGTTACATCTTTAAACTACAGCCAGTAGTGTTAATCCCCAAGTATAGCTTCACTCCAACGGCTCTGATATCTTTGTTCCGTTACAGAAAAATCCTGATGGAATCTTTCTCCGTGTTTATCACTGAAAGCTCCACAACTACGAGGAAAAAAGTCTAGGTGGGAGTAGAGAAAATGGATTTTTAAGGAGTATGTCCTGCATCCAGTTGATTTTACATTTTTCAAAAAGTATTATCAAAAACTGTACGTAGTTATCATCCACTTTTTTTGCCTAAGAATCCATGTATACCTACCTTTAAGGCTTCCCAAGCTTCCTTTTCTCTCCCCTCCAAAACTCGACTTTCAAACGCAGGATCCTTCACAAGTTGTCGAATTTGATTGCGTCCACACAAAATACATTTGGGAGGAAATTACTCAAAATCTAGGAAATTTGTCTCGTAAGTACTTAAAGGTCTCTCCTTCCTGGTTCATATCTTTGACAAAAATTTTCATGAGACCCAGCTTTATATAAAGGGTGGAAGAAGACCACCTTTGGATCCACGAATGAAACTCCTGGCAAAAACATTTTTTCTTGCGTCAGACTCATCGACTTTCGACTCCAGGACCCGCAGTCTGCTTGGAAGTAAATGTAATTGTCCGACTCTCCTCCTACTGTGCCCACCATACATAAAAGCAGCGCAACAGCAACCTTCGTGTGCCACCTGACTTGACCACATCACTTAAAAGAGCACAGCGATGATCTTTGAGATCGCTCACGAGATTCTCCACCTGTAGCTCGAACCATACTCTTTATGCACAGTGCGCGAGCGAGCTAGCGCCCTGTTCATGTTTGCCAATAAGTCTTCATCTTACATGTATAAGCAACTGACCCTGACTAGACACGAACAGGAAATAGAAGGCAAGACGGTTGCAGTTGTTTAGTAATTACAGCTATTCAAACTCAAGGCTTGCGAGGCCACGTCTATGAATAGGCCTCTATTCAGTTGGGATCCATGGCTTCACAATTTTCAACATTTCATCAAGCCATTAACATCGCAGTAAAACAATCAGATTGTTTTTCCCTCTCAAAAAAGGGGAAGTAGATCCTCTGACGTTCTCTGTATTGTGAGACCTTTGACGATCACGTTGGAAAAGATCATTGCCTGCTAATCTGACCTTAAAAGGTCTGCCTTCTCCTCTTTGATAAGCAAAGTCTCGAATGAGATCACTCAATTTCGCTTGACTCAGTCGGTGCGGTGTATCATCGTTTACCTCAAAATATGGGTTATGAGATGTGGAAGGTTTGTTGGGTTCTTTTTCTTCCACACTGTCTTCATTTTCTGCTTCAAGTCAATAAGTGTGAGGCTGGATAGACAACTGGTAGACTACCTTCTAGAATGGTGAAATAGGTCGAATATAGCAGACTGAAATGGAACTCGCGGGACTCAACCATGTTCCCTCTTTTCTCGCCTTAGACAATTCCTGCCTTAATAGGTGTAGTCCAAGCAGAAGCGCATCATCGCTCCATGGTTTGTAAGATCCCGCACAAACCATAGGCACAGCAAAAGGCATACATCGTTTTTTATTTTTCAGGCATTCTCGAAGTATAACTGAACAAGAGTTGCAACATATATGTGGAGTCCATGAATTATCCTGATTCCATGCCTTATCACCAAAATAATACTGATAGGCAGTCTTCACAAGGTGCGTCAGATTGCGGTTTTGAGACGAAAATATTATTTTCCTACATGTGTAACAAAAATTATTCACTAAATTACAATACCCTACTCACATCATTGTATAACAAATTTTACACTTCAAAAGAACTCCAAAACCAGAAATTCTGAAAAAATAAAACCATAAACAATATGAAACTCACAGTCACATTAAAAGTTATTATGTTTATAATCTTCAAACATCTGGGGAACGTTCTGTTATGTCGGTTGAGAGGTGTGACAACTCCCAAAAACAAAATTTCCCTCATACTACAAATGTAGGCTCTAAAAAATTACATATCACTGTATATCCAAAGCAGGAGCTAATCGATTATTTCTAAGGTGATTTTTGAATACAGCAGGTGGAAATACATAACAATACGCTAAAATTGAGCCCTAAACAATTTTAAATGTTGGTCAGTGATATTTAAGCTCAGATACTTGTTCCAGTTGCTCACCATCCAACATGATTTCACGCCGAAGAGTCTCTTGACCCATACTCTTATCTACATTTACTTTCAAACCTATCCTTTTACACATCCTAACAAACCACTCTACCAATTCTCTCAAACTTTCTTCAGATTCGCCACGCAAAAACAAATCTTCAGCGTACAATAAACAGGGCACCCTCCACTCTATTCCATTCTCCATCAGTCTACCACCCTTCTCTCTCTCTTCCATCCCTACCTTTAATTCTTTTATCACCTTATCCAAATACAAATTAAAAATCCATGGAGAGAAAACACATCCCTGCCTCACTCAACTATAAATATCAAACCATTCACTCACCACTCTATTTATCCTTACAATGTTTCACTATCGACGTACATAATTTTGATTCCATTTAGAAGCCTAACACCAATATCATATATCACTAAAACCTGCTACAGAGCTTCCCTAATACTCCCGTGCCTGTTGCAAGTTAATAAAACCTAAGTGCAGTTTTTTCCTCTTTTATATTTTCTCACCAATTTACTTCATTGTAAAAAGTTTATCTCCACATCTTCTACCACTTTTTAATGCACCTTATTCTTCAACAACCATCCCCCCAATTACTCGAAGCATTCTTTCAATCAAAATACAAGCATATATCTTCCCTACAACACTCAATTAACTAATTCCTATAGTTTCTAAAGTTTCCCTATCTCCCTTACCCTTATATAAGGGCACTATCACTGTTCCCCTCCAATCCTTCGAAACTATACCCACCACAAACTCTTTGTTACACAACTTTTAAATCCAGTCAATCACAATCTTACATATATTCTTGATCATTTCACCAGTTATTCAATCTATATCTGGTGATTTAACAATCTTCAAATTTCTCACTCTACCTATTACCTCCTCCCTACTAATTACTTTATCACCAAAATACCTACTTCTTTTTACAGCATCAAACCTATACACATTCACTATCACCTCTTCATCACTGTCAATACTATGCAGACTTCACTCTCTCCTCACGTCTATTTTATCAGTCGCGAAAACATCATTCCTATTCATTATTCCATGAGAATTCTTCTTACTCTCTTTCTTAATCTTTCGTGCTTCTTTCAAGAACAGCTTATTATTCCCATGTAAGTCTCCGTTCATCCTCCTTCCAAACTGTTCATTTATCTTTTCTTTTCTGCTATAAATACAACTTTTAGTGTTAGTCATTTCCTCCCTATATATTTCCCTACATGTTCCTTTTGAAACCTCATCCTTGGCTTTTAGAACATTCAACCACGAAACTTTTTTTAATTTTTAACCACTTGCATCACCTCTTTATTCCAAAATTCACTATTGACATTCTTAGTTCCTACTTCAGCACACCCACATACTTCTCTAGCATTACTAACAAATGCTTCCTTCATTTAAGTCAAAGTTTGCTAAGTTACATTTTGTTCGCATTCAACTGCCTACTTTGCAAGTGTTCTCACATACTTTTCCTTAAAACCCTGTTCATTTAACTTCTCACTTCTAATTCTCCCCACTTTCTTCATTTTTTCTTTTCTCTCCATCCATATAGCCACTGACAATTTATTTTACAGTAAGCAACAAAATGATCTGATATTCCTAACCCACCCCCTAACTGATTTCATATCCATCACATACTTCAACATCTCCTTCTTTCCCAATACAAATCAATTATACTTTTCACTTTGACACCATCTCTATCTACACTAACTCTCGCATACTTATAGATAGTCCTGTACTCGAAGAATGTGTTATTTATTCACAAACCTCTCTCCTCACAGAAATCAATCATATTTCTATCATTTTGATTTTCTCCCGCAACCGCAAAAACATCTGTTATACCATCCCTCTTTCGATCGCCGATCCAACCAATTAAGTCGCCCAACATAATCAATTTGAAGTCCCCACTCACTCCGTTCAAAATATCATTCAGATTATCCAAAAAACTCTTACTCTTCTCAATATCACCATCAGATGGACCAAATACTACAACCACGCATACCCCGACCTTCTCAAACTTAAATTTGACCATTACTAATCTAGTATTCACACAAACCAAATCTACCATACCTTTGTATCACAAAACACTCATGAGAATCGCAATTCTTTCTCCCCCTCTCATTCCTCTCCATTCCAGCACACACATATTTAACCCCACACCAATCGTCTTCACCACTTCATTTCATACTTGTTTCAGTCACAGCAAGCAGAAAAAATTTACTCTTTCTAAATACATCCATCCCCTCTCTCCTCTACTCCTCAACATTTATTCCTCTGACATTCCATGTACCCATACGATTCATACATTTGTCCTTTTAGTAGCCTCTCGTGACAAGCAGAACGCAAACTATGGAAATTCTTTTCCTCTCAGACACAAGGATATTTCCATATACCTTTATATGCTGCATATATATATATATATATATATATATATATATATATAATATATATATATATATATATTACTATAATATATTATATTATATTAAAAATATATATAATATATATTAACTATATCAAATTATAGATATATTATATATATATATATAGTATATTGTATATATATATATTAGTATATATATATGATATATATATATATTAATATTATATAATAATATATAAATATTATATAATATATATATACTATATATATAGTATATATATATTATATATATATATAATATAATATACATATATATATAAATAATATATATATATATATATATAATATATATATATATAAATATACTATATAATACTATATATATATACTATATTATATATCGTATATATATAGTATATATAGGAAAGTGTGATCTGCATTAGTGTTACTCGTGAATGAATAATGTAATATGAGAGCAAGAATGGTGAACAATTATCCACTGGCACTGGAGGGCCATTAGAAATAATTTCAGTAACTCTATATTATGCCTATTAAGGAAT
>JABUQX010062963.1:47500-50000 GCA_015478945.1 Trachelipus rathkii | reverse complement strand
CACTAGTCTAACCCGCATCCCCCAAAAAGAAGGCATCTCGGAGCAGTTTTCACTTTTCAAGTCTCCTCCTGCTTCCATAGCATTGCTTTGAAACTTGGTACTTATTTAAATCCATAGAAGTGTGCTTGGAACACCTGCTTGGGCTACACGGCATTCCACAGGGGTGCTCCTGGGCTAACCAAAGTCAAGCAATACCGACATGGGTACAACAACTGTTGCGAAAAATTTGCAATAACAAGACGGAGAAAAATTTCACTACCGACAGGACTCGAACCATCGACAACAGCGTTGACGTTAGACAATGCCAGCACATATATTCCCTACAACACTCAATAAACTAATGTCCTCTATAGTTATTACAGTTTCTTTTATCTCTCATACACCTATATAAATGTACTATAGTAGCTCTCCTCCAATTCTTCGGAACCATATTCTCCACAAACGCTTTGGTACAAAACTTCCATTTCCAGCCAATAATAACATTGCCTCCATGCTTGATCATTTCACCAGTAATTCCATCTATACTTTCTGATTTACTTACTCTATCCCCAAAACACCAACAACTTTTTATACCATCAAACCCGCATATATTCAGTATCACCTCTTCATTACTGCCAATATTATGTAGATTTTCGAAGTGTTCCCTAGGGCCTCTCTCTCCTCACATCCATTTCATTAGTCACCAACGTACCATCCCTATTCATTATTCTATGAAGATTCCCACTACTCTCTTTCTTAACTTTTCGTACCTCTTTCAGAACAGCTTCCTATTTCCTTGTAAAGACCCAATTCTTCCTCCTTCTAAACTGTTCATTTAAAATTGCATCCTATTTTCCTCCTAAGTATGCAACTTTTGGTCTTTCCTTTTTCCTTTTCTTATGCAGTATTTCCATACACTTTTCTTTCGAAACCACATCATTGATCTTTAGCACATTCAATCACCCCACTTTTTACTTTTAACCACTTGCACCACCTCTCTATTACACCACTCCCTCCTGACATTCTTACTTCCTATTTTAGCACATCCACATACTACTCTTGCAATACTAACAAACGTTTCTTTCATTTGCTTCCAGATATGTTTGGTTTCACCTCGTTCGCATTAAACTGATTTATTTGCAGTTGCTCTCACATACCTTTTTTTATAACCTTGTTCACTTAACTTCTCATTCTTCATTCTTTCCATTTTCTTCCTAAACTTTTTCCTCTCCATCCATGCCCCCACCAAATTAATCTTACATAAAAAACATAATAATCTGATATTCCCATACTCAACCACATCACTGATTTACCATCCATCATATACTTCAGCATCTCCATCTTCACCAACACAAAATCAATCATACTTTCACTTCAAAACCATCTCTACCAGCAAGAACTCTAGCATACTTATGAATACTCTTGTGTTCGAAGAATATTTTTACTTACTCACATACCTCTCCCATCACAAAAATTAATCACCTTCTTACCATTCTCATTTTATCCAGCAACCTAAAAGGCACCCGTTATACCATCCCTTTTTCAATCACCTACCCAACCATTCAAGTCGCTCAACACAATCAATCTGAAGTCTCTACTTACCCCGTCCTAAACATCATTCACATTATACCAGAAACATCAACATCGACCTTAGATTAACCATATGTTACAACCACACATACCTTTAACCATTATTATTCTAGTACTCACATCGCACAAACAAAATCCACTATAACTCTGTGCCACAAGTCACTCATCAGAATCGTAACTCTTTCACTCCCCCACTCATTTCTGCTCACTCCAGAACATTAATATATCCCCCCACACCACTCGCCTTCATCGCTTCCTTTCATCTTTGTTCAGTCACATCAAGTAAATCAAATTTATCCTTTCTAAATACACTCATCACTTCTGTCCCCTTCTTCTCGACATTTATTCCTTTAACATTTCATGTACCCAGACTATTTATGCAACTTTGCCAAAAGATACTAGGTCTCTTGCGGCAGTCACGACCAGGTCAGAGGCATGTGAAAGCATTATTAGAGAAGAAAAAAGTGGTAATGGGTTAACCAACCAACTCTTACTCTCCTTTTAGTCGCCTCTTACAACACGCATAAAAGTAGGCCGTGGGAATTCTTTCACCTCAACATATAAAGATATATATAAAAAAAAGTGTTGTCTGTGATAGAAGTCGAGTTTTATGGTCTGTGTTCATATGAGCACAATATATATATATATATATATATATATATATAAGAGGCGACTCTATATATATATATATATATATATATATATATATATTAATTATATATATATATATATATATATATAATATATATATATATGAAGAATAAATATTTATAGAAATATATATATATTAATATCCATATATATAGATATTAAAAATTTAATATAAATATATATATTATATATATATATATATATATATATATATATATATATATATATATATATATATATATATATATATAATGATATATATATATATATATATTATAAT
>JABUQX010062963.1:35000-42500 GCA_015478945.1 Trachelipus rathkii | reverse complement strand
TAAACAAAACATATCGTTACGTGGACATCCTGGCTCAGGTCGAATCGAACTCTCTTGGCCTGTGGGAAACGATGGCAATTTTCGAAGTTTTTTAAGATATCATATAAATAAATAAATAAATAAATTAATGTTATTTTCAGAAATTTCAAGAAATCCCATCGCGTTTTTCTCATATGAACAAAAATATTAGCTAATATGTGTTTACATTCGATCGTTGAACAAAATCAAGAAACTTGAAGGGATTCTCTTAATTTTCTGAAAATTTTGCTGCACCAGAATCTAAATTCAGATTTTCGTGTAACACACACTTATTTACTTTTAAAGCCTAGCTTCAAGCTTCAAAGGATATCGTGATAGTACCAGACGAGCCTTAAGTAATAGTTTTAATTAATATCATAACGAAATCAGAAATAAGATTTTTTTCTTTAATGTTTACGGAGTAATTTTGCCTAATTTAATTATATATATATATATATATATATATATATATATATATTTATATTATTTATATATATATATATATATATATATATTAGTATATATAATATATATATATATATATATAATATAATATATATATGATATATTATATATATATATATATACTATATATACTATATATATATATATATATATATATATATATATATTACTTGCTCCAAGGCTGCCGTTTTTGCGCAAGCTAATTGTTGTTGGGAGGGACGTCTTTCAAAATGAATAGAATAATGAAGATTTGAACCGTCAACATAAAAGTGGATAAGATTTTTTCTTTTTTTTTAAATGTAAAGTTCACACCTCACGGGCATAGCCCTATTCAAGAATAGAAACTTCGCTAGGTAATTTCTACCTGGGATCCGGACTAGGGATCAAACCCGATTCCTTGACATGAGACTCTGTCATTTTACAGATTGAGCCACGGTAGTGATGAATTATTGATTAAAAGTAAAAAGAAAGTTGGGATAATACAGAACTCTGAGGAACGCCACTGTTTTATATATTTAAAGGATGAACGGTGGCCATCTGCAAGAGCCACTGTAGGGCGAAGGAAAAAAAATAAGAGAGAATGTCACAAGGAGAAGGATAGATACGGAAAGAGGGAAGTATAGAAATCAAAGGTTTTTGAAACATCTAAAGCCACAACAGCGAAAGATTCACCAAAATGCCAAAGGGAAGAGAATTAAGAATCAGCAAGAATAGAAAGATCACCAATAGAGCGTTTCTTCCGAAAGCAAAACTGGCGATGAAAGATAATATTAGAAGAAGTGAGACGTTTTCAAATATTCCTTTGAAAAATAGATTCCAAAATCTTAGAAAGAGAAAAAGTTAAAGCGATTGAATTATAGTTTAATGGTTGAAAGGATTCCCTTTTTTTCAGCATAGGCTGAATGGGCGCAAGTTTCGAACAGAAAAGGAAACTCGAAATTGAAAGGAAGAGATGGAATAGATTCCCAAATATGGGTTGGATGCAAGATCGGTTGTGCAAGTTTTGAGAACCACAGGGAAAATACCATCAGGACTGTATGCCTTCTTAGTGTTAAGCTTAGACAGATAAGAAGTAAGATATTTTGAAGAAATTACAATGCTAGTCATAAATTAGTTTGAGAGGCTTGGAGGAGCAGGAATTGTTCCGGAATCTTCTAAAGTGGAATTAGAGGCAAAGATTTGTGTGAAGAGTTTATCTTCAGAAGAAGATAAGGAAAAAATTCCGATAGGATCCCATCCATTCCTATCTTAATTAAGATAGGAATGGATGGGATCCTATAGGAATTTTTTGCTGGGAGGTAAGGAGGCAGGGGTGCCGTTTGAAGATATTAAAGGAGAGAAAGAGGATGAAGCAGAGCTAGAGTTGACATTATTTACAAAATAGAAGAAAAAGGAGCTAAAAAGATTTTTGCATTTTTTACTGAGAAAAAGTCTTCACTATTACGAAGAATAGATTTTGCACGATTTGCGATAAAATATAAACTGCATGAATTTGTGAAATTTGAAGAGATTAGTGGAAAGGTTAGGAAGGTTGTAGAAATTAATGAAATTAATTTCATTTTTTATTAATTTGAAAAAAAATAATATTTAATAATAAAGATAATGCATTAAATTAAAAAAAATTGTATTATATTTCTGATTAAATTATTTTCTTAAATAGGATTATTTTTTTTTTATTAAACAGTTCATTTTTTCAAGGAATTTAATATTTTTAAAATAAAAATGGTTACTTAAAGTTTTGTTTTCATAATATATAATATGATAAAAGAGTGTCTGAACTATAAGGGGAAAATTATTTTGGTTTTTAAATACCGGTTGATAAAATAAAGGTGGTGCAGGGAAATTTAATTAAACATCTTGCAAAATTTTTAATTTTAATTTGACAGATTTTATATTTCTATACATTTTGATAGAGGTGTTATTTACCTATAACATATACAATGTGAATTTTTATTTTATCTTCAGTAGAATCGAAATTATGGATCTTTGAAAAAGTGTGGTTGTCCGAAAACCCCAAACTGGGAGGGGGGATTCTGCGCGGACCTCAAATTTTCAAGACGGTAGTTTTATGTTAAGGTAACTTTATATACGAAGTTTCATGAAAATCGGTGATGGTCGGATGAGACTTTTCAATTTTTTTTGCACGAATGCTCAGAGAATTCTCGAAGGTAGGGTACGAATAGGCAGTTGAACTGCAGGGTTATGCCATCTCGAAATAAGACCGAATCTCTCCTAAAATTCAGCGAAGAGTCCTCGCTTGGAAAGTTCTTTTTAATGCTTTTGGATAATTTGATTTTGATTTAAAATTTCTTCTATCATTTTGCTTGAATTACAAAAGGCTTGCTTTAATTAAAAGCTTACTTTTACTATTAGATTTTTTAAAATGAAATTTTCTTTTCTTTAAGAGATTTATTTTATTGTAACCCAAAACAATTTTTTTTAAATTACCTTTATCTAATATTATATACATTTATATTACCCATTACTGAATTATAATCTTATATTTTTGAATGGAAGACCCGAGTGCTTGTTATCAATCATATTGATCACTTTCAAATTCTTTTTTCTTTCTACTAAAAACAAAAGTAAAAGAATGCATATCTCATTAGTATAAGTATCAATAAAATAATCAGTATCGATTGATATAATCAATATCGATATAGGAAATGTATAGACCGATATTTTATCATCGTCCAGTTTAGGTTAATTTACTTTATAAAGTTTGTCATTAATAACTATTTATAAATTAACATAACGTTCTGGTGTGCTTTAATAAATGCTAAATGTATATGATTTAGAAACCAAAAATATTTGAAGGAAATATTAGGGAACGATATATTAGAGATATGAATTTGGTCTCCATTTTTTCATACGATTGTATTATTTATGTTTAGGCATAAGGGGAGGATCCAATATTTTAGATTTTGGGACCCTATTTTAGCCCCCACCTAAAAATGGACATCAAATTCGGAATTATCAGCCGATTTTGACCCTATAAACACCAAACTGTAGCTTTTTTTGGCCTCTAAAACGTTGTTTTCCGGTGTTTTTCGGTGTCTGTAGTCATAATTTAAGAATTTTCAATTTTTCAAAACCCATGTTTTTGACATTCTTCGTATCAACTTCCAGAATTTTTTCCAAAATGACTTCAAGCTTGAAATATGCATAGATGGATCCATTACCTACAAAAGTCACGTAGAATTTTTTTCGATTTTTTGAGTTTTGTGCTCAGCGTTGTCCAATTTACAAACCCACTTTTTTTTGGATTTTGAAATGAAAAATTGCGATAATTTTTTTCCTGTTCGGGAGAAATGAATGAAATTTTCAGGGCATATGTAGTCGGAGAAGAGGCACATTTTTTAATTAGATACTTTCTTTGTATATGCATTAGTTTTGGATTTGTTCTTGAAGCAAATTTTCAAAAAAAAAATTTTGGGAAATTTTTAAAACATTTTCTTTTGAATATACAAAAAAATATCTAAGGAAAAAAGGTGTATCTCGCCCAACTATACAAGCCCTGAAAATTTGATGTTGATCGGATAAGTAGAAAAAAAGATTATTCTCAAAATATTTCACTTTTTGGAACGATTAAATTTTTGAAAAAGTGAAATATTGAGATATTTTTTTTTCTACTTATCCGATCAACACAAATTTTCAGGGCTTGTATAGTTGGGCGAGATACACCTTTCTTACTTAGATATTTTTTTGTATACCAAAAATAAAATTTTTTAAAAATTTCCCAAAATTTTTTTTTTGAAAATTTGTTCCATGAAACAAAGCCAAAACTAAATGCATATACAAAGAAAGTATCTAGGTAAAAAATGTGCCTCACCCCCGACTACATATGCCCTGAAAATTTCATTCACTTCGCCCTAACAGGAAAAAAATTATCGCAATTTTTCATTTCAAAATCCAAAAGAAGTGGGTTTGGAAATTGGACAACGCTGAGCACAAAGCTAAAAAAATCGAAAAAATTCTACGTGACTTTTGTAGGTAATGGACTCATCTATGCATATTTCAAGTTTGAAGTCATTTCGGAAAAAATTCTGGAAGTTGATACGAAGAATGTCAAAAACATGGGTTTTAAAAATTGAAAATTCTTAAATTATGACTACAGTAACCGAAAAACACCGAAAAACAACGTTTTAGAGGCCAAAAAAAGCTACAGTTTGGTGTTTATAGGGTCAAAATCGGCTGATAATTCCGAATTTTTATGTTCATTTTTAGGTGGGGGCTAAAATCGGGTCCCAAAATCTAAAATATTGGATCCTTCCCTTATATAAGAGTATTGCTAGTCATTTTGTTACCAGTTTATATATTTATTAATAATAAGTCTTTTTGAAATATCCTGGAATAAAATTTAAATTTAATATCACGCGAGTCAAATAAAATGCTTTTGATTCGCTTTTTGACGTTCCTAGACCGAAACTTTTTTTTTCTCGCTCAGTTCATTAAAAAAAAAAAAAAAAAAAAAAAAAAAAAAAAAAAAAAAAAAAAAAAAAAAAAAAAAAGAGCGATATGTTTTCCTCTACTTTATATTATGCTCTCATTTTCCAAATGCTGCAAAAGTTATAAAGATCGCTAAACAGAATGATTACTAAACTTTCAACTGTAATATAAAAAACTTTGGAGTGAAATGCATCTCAAGTTTCGACAAAATTTTCAAGTATTTTCGTAACAAACGCTTTTCGTGAAGAGAAAAAAAAGTTTACGTGATAAAAATACTCGTAAATTCCAAAGAAAAAGAAAAATTTATATACTTAAGAGGTAAAAGTCAAGATTTAAGGAAATTCATTTATGCAAAATTTATATCTGACATTTTTATAAAAGAAGTTATAGATTCTAAATTCCAGTAAAGGTCCATATTAACTATTTAAATTTAAAGCCAGCAATAAAGGAAAAAGGAATACGGAAGGATATTTAAAGTGCAATTCAAACAGTTCTTAGGAATAAAAGTTTTTGTTGTAAATCTGATAGTAATGTAGTTTTATATAAATCAGATCATTATTTTCCCTTTTAAAAAAAAAAAAAAAAAAAAAAGACATATTAAGAAAAACTTAACTTAGTGGTTTTTGAAGATTAAAATGGGTTTCATCTTGCCTAGTCTGTGAGTGTGTGTTTGTTCTACCATTCACGTACATTTTTATTTAATATATATATATATATATATATATATATATATATATATATATATATATATATATATATATATATATATATATATATATATATATATATATATATATATATATATATTATATAACTATATATATATATATATATATATATATATATATATATATATATATATATTTATATATTACTTCTTCTTTATATATATATATATATATATATATATATATATATATATATATATATATATATATATATATATATATATATATATATATTTTTTTTTTATATATATATATATATATATATATTTTTTTACTTTAACTATATATATATATATATATATATATATATATATATATAGTTTTTTTTCCGTTAAAGCCCCCACATCGATATATCGATTATTTTATTAAACTATCGATCCCTATTATTTTATTTAATAAATATAATATATATATATATATATATATATATATATATATATATATATATATATATATATATATATATATATACTATACTATATAATATATATATATATATATATATATATATATATGTATATTTTTTTTTATAAAAATATAAAGTTCATTTTCATTTATTTTTTTGTCTTTTTATATTTTAATATTTTAATTTTTTTCAAAACAGATTTTGATCCGGGGTGGGACCTTCGGTCCCCTCTATATCATCCCCCGCGTTCCCTGCTAAAGCTGGGTGCCCCTCTCGCTTCCCTCGAGGGTCCGCGGTGGATTTTTTTTTAATAAAAAATTACTCCCAAAAAGTATACTAATTATAAAAATAAATATAAAAAGACCAAAAAAATAAATGAAATTGAACACATTTTTATAAAAAAATTATTATATTTATTAGATAAAATAATAGTGATCGATAGTTTAATAAAATAATCGATATATCGATGTTTGGCTTTAACGGAAAAGCACCTATATATATATATATACAGGGCTGCGGAGCCGGAGCCGGAGCCGGGAGCCGGAGCCGCGGAGCCCGCAAGGTTTTGAGTGGGCCGGGCCGAGGCCGGAGGCGAAACTTTTGAGGGACTGGAGCCGGAGCCGGAGGCGGAGGCGAAATTTTAGGGGATCTGGAGCCGGAGCCGGAGTCGGAGGCGAAATTTTAGGGGGACCTGGAGCCGGAGCCGGAGTCGGAGCCGCAAAAAAAGAGGCTGCTCCGGCTCCAGCAAATACAAAATTAAGTAATTATTAATTTTATTACTACGGGTGTTATATATATATATATATATATATATATATATATATATATATATATATATATATATATATATATATATATATATATATATATATATATATTTTTTTTATATATATATATATATATATTTTTTTTTTTATTTTTAACTATAAAAAATAATTTAAGTATATAATTATTAATATATTTCTATATTACTATATTATATATATATATATATATATATATATTCTCTTTTTTCCAGAAATTTGATTATGTATATTTATTATTCAATAATAAAAAAGGTTCGGTACTTCTATAGATAACTTTAATTAATTAAGTTTAATATCCTTAGAAAAATCATGTCAACTAAACCAAAATCGAAAACACCTCATGTATTTGAATATATTACTCACTCTGATGATAAAAATACTTTCATTTGTCAATATGAAATAGTTAACACAGTTGATGGGAAACAGTCAGTTCGATCATGCACAAAAGAGTCTACCTAACTACCAGTTACTCATGGGGTCACAATACATCTATTGGATCCTTTAAATTAATGCGACATTTAAAACGCTATCATCCAGACATTGCTGCAATTGTTAAAAAGAAAGGTGAAGCTAAAGGTAATCAGGAGAAACCTTTAATTTCAAAAACTGAGACTAAAGTGGAAACTTT
>JABUQX010062963.1:0-27500 GCA_015478945.1 Trachelipus rathkii | reverse complement strand
CCTGTATTTATATTGATTATTTCAATCGATACTGATTATTTTATTGATACTGACACTAATAGAAACACATTCTTCTTATTTCATTTTTATTATTTAAAAGAGGAAATTTGGAAGTGATCATTGTGATTGATAGGGACACAAATTTGGATGACATTGAATTACTGGATAAATATAAATGTATATAAATAATAGATAAAAATTTATAAAAAAAATTTGGCATGCAATAAAATAAATCTTTTAACGAAAATAACAACCTATTTTAAGCAATCTAATAGTTAAAGTAAGCTTTTAATTATAAAGCTCTCTGTACTTCAAAGAAAATATTAAAATCCATTTTAATTATAAAGTGTAAATATTGCTGAGATATTCTGTATTTTCTTAATTTTAAAGAAATGATGATAATCATCCATACATTCATTGTATGCATCTCTCAATGCTGTAACTATTGTTTTTAAGTATAGTCCATCCAGACTCAGCTCCCCAAACATCCAACTACTCCTATTGACTGGGCAACAGAGTTTTTTTTATATTTTTTGACAGTGTGATTGATCTTCAAATGAATTGCCTCTATCTTGTCCGCCGATATAAATGCCATAAAGGCAGATAACATTATAGAACTACAATTCTGGCTGATATCTTTTGGTTGTATATGATTCCTTTAGGCTTACTAATGCTTGTTTTATCTCTCAATCTTCAATTCATCTTTCCCAACAATGAACAAACCTTTGCTTTAAGCAGATATCATTAAAAAATGAAGACATTAGACCAAAAGGGCATCCAATAAAGTCAGAAATGGAAGAATCAAATGTTAAAATTGGGTTAATGAAGGCTGTTGACATGGAAATCATAAAAAATCTGATAATTCAATAGTTGCAGGGACGTCAAGTGCCTAATATGTAAATGGTATGGTTGATTCTTTTGTTATTTATTTTAACTCAAGTTAGAAAACATAGAAGAGAACAGAATACTATTAATTATTATTATTATTATTTATTATTATATTATTATTATATTATTATTATTAATTATTATTATTATTATTATTTATTTATTAGCATACTACATTAGCTCTTCCTATTTATGATATATGATGTTGGTGGAAGAGAAGAGAGTGGAGGGTGCACTCCTTATTGTGCGCCAGATTGATAGAGGGGTTTGATAGTGTGTTAAAAGGAGGGCCGTTTGAAAGTAAATGTTAGGAAAGAGTAAGGTTATGTGTTGTGAGGTCAGGACAGTCCCCAGTGCGAAGTATGTTAGATGGTGAAAGCAGCTGGAACAAAAGTGGCTGAGTTTAAATATTAGGGTATGTGTTGGATGAGAAGGAACGGATGATGCAGAGTTGTAGTAGGAAAGTTGTGAATGGCAGGAAGGTTGCTGGGTAATAAATCGTTGGTGATGTAAAGGATAAGTCTTGAGTGCGCAGGGTCTTACATGAGGGGTAATTTGGTTACTGTGTATTGTTAGTTAGTGAGACTATGGTCTAGATAAGAAGTATAGATCTAAAGTTCCAATGTGTTTCAGATGGACAATCTTAGGGGCATGCCAGTGTGAGAAGAATTGATAAAATGAGCAATGAATGTATTAGAGAGTTGTGTGGTGTGAAGAAAGCGGGTAAATGAAGAATAAATGAAAGTATGTTTGAGATGGTTGGTCATGTGGAAAGGATGAATGTATAGTCGGTTGGTTAAGCGGATGTTATAGTGGAGTGTGTGGGGAACCGACCGGCTGGGAGACCGAAGAAAAAGTGGATTTGAGTCAGGAAGAATATCTGAAAGGAGAGAAATGTAGTTTGACAGAGGCGTGAATAAAGTGCATAATAGGAGTGAAATGGCGGGTGAAGTATGGGTATGGTTGTGGCCCCACCTGGGCCAAGGATAAACCCTTACACGAGATATCATAGTGAGGATCCGTCGCGGTCCCGTTGAAGCTCAGGGTGGATTTTCTGTCTGTGGAGTTCTTACTAATTAATGTACAGAGGGGCGGTAGGCTAAGGCCTTTCTTTTCGACTTTGCATATTCTTTCTACTGCCTTTTCTTTTCCGATGCATGACACGCACCTTACCCCAGTCTTTGGGCAAAGAGGTAGATAAAGAATATATATAATATAATTATATATATATATATATATTATATATATATATATATATATATATATATATATATATATATTAATATATATATAATATATATATATTATATATACTGGTATATATATATATATATAATATATATATATATTATATATATATAGATATATATATATATATATATTATTATATATATATATATATTATATATATATAATATAACTATATATATTATATATATATATATATATATATATAATATATATATATATATATATATATATATATATATATATATTACTGGTATATATATAAAGCTAATAAAACACATTTTTTTCCTTTTCAATAGGATATATATTATAAATAATAATAAAGAACATAGTATATATATAATATATAATATACTATAATATATATAATATATAGTATATATATATATATCTATATATATATATATATATATATATATCATATATATATATATCTAATTATATATATATTATATATACTATATATACTATATATAATATATTAATATATATATATACTGGTAGTATATATATATATATATATATATATATATATATTATATATATATAATCACTATAGATAATATATATAATTCATTATTACTTCTAATTCATACAATATTCATATACATGTTAAAAAATAAATAATCATCACCAAGCTATGTATAGGACCTATATTATTATTAAATCTAACCAGAGAGCCTAACCTTCCTTTCAATCGATGTACAATTTCAAGACAACGCTAGTGAGCGAAGAGACGTGAGAGATAAACATATCGGGGGGAGAATTGAACTGTCTCCTACCCACGTCAAAATATCATAATACAACTTACTAATATTCCGCTTTTAGAAAGGCCGCTATCCGCCTCAACAACTCCCAACCGACTCCGCACACTACCAAGTAGTCTTTGCTTCTCGCACTCAGTATGCAATAGTCTTCTTTAAATAATATCATACTCGCATCTCACTCATGGTGGTATTAGAACTTCACATGATACAAACCCACAACTGCCTACGCGGAGGATTTGAACCAGCGTCCTACTTGACGATCATGGATAGTTATAGTGCCTCTAGAACGTAGTAGACATAACTCAAATAACATCTCGTGACTGGATCAAACCAGCATGGCGCTCTCGAGACAAATTTTGTCAGAATAAATACAAAGAACTACCTTCACATAATAGTAGTTAACAGGCTCATATACCTTGCCGTTCCTTTTATATTAAAACTAGTATCACCAGCCTGGATCACCACAATGTTACAGTTTTAATATGTAAAAAATAAAGTTAGTACTCAAAAATAAAGCTCCTAGTAAATTAATAACGACTGCCTCCCCTCCACAACCTACATCTCATCACTTACTACTCCAATAACTCAAAAAAATATAAATTTAGGTGTAATAATAGCCTATATAATATATATTTTATATCTCGACATGATTAGTATGAGCCATATTATAATTAGAGAGCAAGTCATTTCAATATTAATAACATCGCTTACATCAAATTAAACTTTATACAATACAACCTCTTTTACCCACAGTGAGAAGAAAAGGGATATCAATACCAATTTAGAACTACCTTGTATATAAATAAAAGATTTTCCCCTGTCCCCCCTTCAGATATATTCTCACTTTATAAACACATTCACTCATCTCAGTTAATCATCAATAGAACGATACTACTGAATATCATTAACACCATATTCACTCAGGCCCCACCTGAAATATTCCCTCACAGTAAGTAACAAACTTTTGCTCAAACGTGCATGATCAGTCAGGTGCAATAAGCTTTCCTAGATTACACCCGCATTGCGGTGGCATCACATCCACCTAGTCTAGGAATTATCAATAGAGTTGGAATAATTCTCCGGCTCCTCGGTTCCGTACAATTTATAATTGTTCTGAATTAGAATGGATCAACGCACAGTCTTCCTGCATAGGCGCCAAAGTCGTGATACCGCTTAGCGGAGAATCAAGTAGTGCCTACGTTTTGATAGTCTATTTCTGCGTGAATTAGAGATACACTCTAGGTTCTGCGCTGATACTGGTTTTACTGGGCCACAATATATATACACAAACAACACCCATTTCTCATATATGTGACAGGTAGCGTGGTTCCAAAATATGAAGTGAGTAAAGATCCTGGGAAGTTGTAGATTTAGAAATATATATACACATCGACTTAATTACGATATAAAGAAAGAGATCTCGAAAGATGAAGAAAATAATGAAGAAGGAGAGGAAGATCCAAACGATGGATTTTCAATAATCCTGCGCAAGGATGAAAATGAGGTAGAAGATAATAAATTACTGTGCCCATATATATTGAGATCTATCCACTATTAAAAAGAATATAAAGTTTGATAGACGTAAATAAAGGATATAATCATAAAAGATATCTGTTGAATAAGTCGATTTCATAAATAAAGATGAAAACTGATTCACTATGGATGTGCATTTGTGAGCTCACCTAAATAAGGACTATTATTTTACAGACATACTGGATAAATCTGCCTCATCAGATCAACATACGATATAGTATAATTATTAATCGGACGACAATTACCCCATAATTTCATGAGATAATAATAATATATAATCCTATGTTTCTACCATTACACCACAAGGATATTGATAGTATAATAAAATAAGTAGAGTAATTGACTTTATAAATGCTTGAATAAAATGTGAGGGTGTTATTGTGAAATCAACTTCGCCTTATGCAGCGCCAGTGGTGGTTGTTCAGAAAAAAGATGGGACAAAAGGAGTATGTTCCGACTATCGGGCCGTCGGAATAAGTAACAATATTTTAGATCCTTGATACCTGATGTAATGTGAACGATACTAATACTAAGATATACCTATATTGCTCTCTCACTTTACATCTTTTGCCCTCGCCGGTCCTGGAGTTAGTGTGTATATGTATTGCAACAGAAGATCTTACCTTTATCAAGGGCCCTTATCTAGGCAGGTGTACCCTTATCATAAGTGAGCTAGAGGATAATGCTATATAATATATATAATATATATATAGGTATATTATATATAATAAGATACAGGATTCTTCTATACATACAAGACTGAGGCATTTAACCTTTATGTTAAAGATTTAACTCAATTTGGTATGAGTATAATACCGAAGCTACATTGGTATAAGGACCATAATGAGTGAATAGGATCTATCATATGGGGATGAAATACTGACGTATTACGTATTTCTGATAATATAGATAGAATAATTAATATATTACGATATAATGATAATATCCATAACCAGACCTGGAACGACATTCTAGACAAATGATCAGGATTGTGCATAACTAATAGAAGTATTACAGGTGAAGTGAATAGGTATACACTCGTATCCGTATACCCATCGAAGTGTGTAAATTATATGCGTTACAATACTATGAATGTATACGTATTATGAATTATCTTGCGTCATACCTAGATAATTGGGAATATGGGTATTAATAAGGTCTACATATGACGATCTCATAATGTTACGATAAATAACCTAATTATCTCTTTTTTGTGCGTACGGATGACCCCTACAAATACTTCTACTGATTGACAAATCGCGGCTCGCCTGATTTGTTAAAGGGCTATGGGCTATATGGATGCCACCAATAGTGTCACTCACTCGCACTGCGCGGTACAACCCACGGAGATGTCAACTATATCAGTAGAAGAAATGAAGAGAACCAACAAAGATTACGATGGAAGTATCCAAAGAACACATTTCATGATCAAATGTGCCGCCTTCTAGTGCGCACGCACGACTAAGCTGAAGAGAGCCCTTATCTAAGGCCATACATATGTTACAGAGGAAGATTGTGTCTCTACTCTCGTGCCAATATCAGTTCAGTTCTCAACTTGGTTACAAGTGTAGATGATGTTACGTGGATAGACGTAAAACGATATAGAACGATTAATTGAATATTCTTCATATCTTTTATTAATCTCAGCCTGGTGAAGACGACGGAGGTTTTACATCCTATAGCTTACGGGAGTAAGAAGCTCTCTCCAACACAAAAACGATCATTTGAAAAAGAAGCTTAGCAATTGTGACTGGAGTGTAGAAAATATGAACCTTATTTGTAGGGCGCGAGTTCATTACTTCACCACACGAAAGTGAAATGAGAACCGCTATGATGGAAAAAGATTAACGAAAGTCCCCGGATAATGCGGTTGGGCTTGTATTGATACCTCCAAAGTTTAGCGTTTTGTGCACTGGTGAACGAGACACTGTAAAATTCAAGCGAAACCAGGATAATAAGCCGTGGCTTAACATATTGAACCTAATAGTGTGGCAAAACGTAACTCTATAGGTTTGCTCCCTGTAGTCGATAGGGCGACTGATGTTCAGGTGGTGTAGGACTCACTGTGTCTCAAAAGTCTCCTCGGTGGAAAAAAAGAGAATGACTAGAAGTGTGTGTGTAAAAATTAGGATTTGACCTCCCTCTCGAGATCGGTGTCTTATATTGAAGATTAATCTCGCTGAAGAAGTAGGTGGGCCAATATATTGTGTGGTACTTTCAGGATACTATAATCATACAATAAGGATATATTATTGGTATGAGAGTCCCGTCACCTGGCTGAAGTAAAAGCAGCTTCGGAGAAAAGATACTTTGTCTTATTATATCCACAGCAGTAGTTCAGATATTGTTGTTACCTCCTAGGTATTCGCCATCCCTTTCTGATCGTACTGATTTATGGACAACACGGGATAAACCCATTGCTATTCGTGTACTACGTTCTTTAATTCTCTCCTTCGCTTAGCCCGGTGTTGTGTGTGTTATTTGAGAAGATGAGTGTGACCCGTACCTTATAATTGGTCAGAGTCTACATTGTCGGTAGGCTGTGTGTTTACGCACATGGTATTTTATATATTTCTTGCCTGTGTTGTGGTTAAGTGTTAAGAATGTGATGGCGGTAAAAAACAAAAAGGGAAAAGCTATTTTTAGATAATGCGCGTTGTATATGCCAGGTGTGAGATTGTATGACGAGATAAAAGAGAATGATCCTGGCGTCGACCAGACTATGGCTCTCCTCTCTTGAGTATCATATATACTTTAAACGGAGCTTCTTAGTATTATGGTGTCACATAACATTCTTATGCTTTATATCTACATTTTACATTCTAAATCCTGTTTTTTGCTGGTTGTGGAACTCGCAGGGGAACTTTTGAGGTATGGATACCATATTTGAGCCTCCTTTGCCTATTGATCTACTAGGTATATCCACTATTTACGTTGTCCTTCTTCTAAGAATAGGATCTCTGAGTTGTTAGCCAAAAACCTAAGACCTTTGGAGTAGCTTGATTAACAGCCCACTCGCGATACTAACTTCTGTGGTACGTGTGTCGTGAGATATTCTCTTTTGTTGTTTACTCATACGCCTCCGTGTACAGGATCTTTGCTCCGGTGGCCTGAATGAAGTATTGAACTCGGCCGCCATACAATATACAGGTTCATATTAATTCTTCACTCCAGTCACATTATTGCTAAAGCATTTCAATTTCGCAAATGATGGTATATATTCTCTGTGTTGATGGTCCTCGTGAATCGTAAGATCTGTGCTACCTCCGTAAGCTTGATTTAGAGATATGTTGATTAATCCAGACTGCGCGTTCGTCGATCTTCCCCCAAGTGAATAGATGATAGGACATTACTACCTTATTATTTTGATAGAGTAATCAAAGGAGTTAAAGCAATCTGTTTTGATATGACAAGGTAAATACTTTCACAGGAGTTGAGACATCCTTAAAATTGGCTTTAGTATGAAAGGATGCTCTCTCAGATGGTCGGATAGGATGGTATCCTTCTAGTTTTAGATGTTCTTCAACTTATTCGCTCAAGTCGTATTACTTTGTTGGTTCTCCTTCTTAGTCAATTCGGTTAAGAGGGATGCTATTTCTTGCATTGCGCTGACTTAAACGCGAAAATATTCGCTGAGGGGATCCTGGGGAAGGTTAGTAAGATGTTAGTCCGATAAAAAGTTTTTATCTACATTGTTCGGTCATGTAGACCTTTTAATCCAATTCCCATCTTGGTGACAAGAGACATACGAGTACGCTCGATGGACGCATAAATATTCATCATATATTCTCTGCATGTGAGTGTCGCTATCTTCCGTTCTGGTATAACCTTTTATGCATTGCGCCAGAATTGTATCTATATGAATCTAACTTAGTTTACAATCGATCATGTCTTGTAGATGTCGCGTATTTTCTCACAGGATTCAAGTATCGGTTCGGAAATAATAGTGGAGACTTGTTGATCATTTTATAATCCGATATTGATAAATTTAGAAACTGTCGAGATGCGTCAAGTTAGGGTGATTTCAATGCTCCAGTAATCAACAATCAATACATGAGATCGGTAACAAAGTGTTAGTGATAGCTTACCAATTGTAGCTCCAAGGTAGCGGACCTTCGGGGTAATCTTTTTTAACTACTAGTATCTTCAAAGTTGGTAACTTAACATAAAGGTTGTATAGTGGAAATGGCCGCTGTCGTATGTGTAGCCGGAGAGATCCTGTCTTGTATGCATCCTCGCTACTTGTAAGGGACTAGCCTGTAACACTCAAGAGTGAATAACCCTATTTGAAATGACAAACGTCATTTTAGTGTGGCCTTTTGGATGATAAATTGATTTTCCACCATGTCTATTGTGGCTCACTCAGCCTTAATAACTTTGCTATTTGTTAAAGAGAAAACAAGGTCTGTGTCGTCATTCATCGGGTGTGAGGATCGCGAAATTGTGATAATGTACTTTGAGTGTCTATGCGGAACCCCCGATATGTCTGGGGCCAACATACTCCTTTATGTCCCCCAATAACTTTTATTTTAGCAATGTGAAAACGTACACTCTTACCACTGGCCGTTCGCGTGCATGAAGGTGCGAAGTTGATTTTCAACTAGTATAAACACCATTTTTCGGAGCATTTAGTCAATCTCCTTTTTAAACTCAATCTGTGGGTGGGGGTATTCCGCGAGTTAAGAAACATCTCTTAGGCGCCTTGTAAGTGCGATGATTGGTGCTTATCTTGGTTAGGTCTGTCCGATTAAATTCTAGTCTGTATTATGTTGATCCTGTGCTATAGGTTGGTAAAAGCCATAGTTCCAGGTATGTCTGTAAAAATGTGGCTTATTTGATCTGGGGCGTAATCCACAAAGCATTTCCGATGAGTTGGTGCTCAATAGTTTCATCTTTCTGTGAAAATCGATTCAACGAGAGATCTTTTATGTATATCTTTTATGTATGATAGTAAACAGCTATGCATGCTTTCTGTTTAAATAGTGGAGGTTACTATTTAGGCATGTACCATACTCATCATTTTCGAGAAGCGACATTCATAGTGTATAATTTTCTGTTACCGAAGTTTTCATAGCCATTAGTGGACTAAGTGAGATGTATATTGTATATGAAGAGCATTGATGCGTGCGTTGGGGATCTTTCCTCTCCATTTTATCATTTAGTTCTTCTATGCTTCCTCGCAGGACTCGAATCGCTTTCTTCGTTGATTTGTACTCTCTGTGGATGGTGAATGTAATATTATAGTGTCTCGTAGTTTTCAGCAAAAAAACTATACGCGTTCCGGCCTTCATCAATTTTAAGGAACGTAGATGTATTGGTTTTTTTGCGGATATAAGGTGAAAGGTGTTATCTCGGCAAGTTTGTACGATACCGATGCATATCTTATACTTCAGCCAAGATTTAATGTGCATTTTGAACCGGATATGATTTCAAAAAATCGGGACCCGATGACCATTCGCTCGCATACCTGCACCATTGGTATTGGCTGCATCACTAACTATGTGTTCATTTAGTCAGTGAAAAAATTGTGGAATATGTTATTATTTCTTAGTAGTTATAATTCACTTACTGCTTGTGAGTTTTTTGAGGTTTTTTTTTTAAAACCTTTATTGACCCCTTTAATAAGTACTTTAATACTCTTTAATGGAAGTCACTCAATAAAGTGAGGTTTATTCTAAGTTCTTCTTCCATAATTCTATTTAATTTCTTAATTATTTTAATCTAATTTGCTGTCGGGTATATATAAATTTAGTATTAAGATTTTATGACTTAAATTTATTTGGTAAATATATATAATAAAGTATTGTATTAAATATTATCCATATATATATATATAATATATATATATGTATTTAGTTATTGTATTATGTTAATCAATAATATCTTATATAGGAATCAATCAAATGCTGAGGAGGTATTGAGTCAACCGCCCTCATACGAGACGGACGCTGCGTTCAAATCCTCCGCGTAGCAGTTGGGGTTTTAATCTTCCTGGGGCAAGAATTAAAACTTTGACTTTTTATTATTGCCGCGTGGTAAACGTTGGGTGGCGCTGGGTTTGGGGTGATTGTAGCCTCTTGACTCGACTTGTAAATTGCGAGTTCCTGTGGTGCCCCTCTCGTTATTTGTAACTCCTACTTTAGATATGCTTTGCTAGCGCGGATTAAAGCACGTTAAAAGGTAGTTTATATATAATTTGAGTTTAATTATTTTATGCTTTGATGATATTATATGTTATATATCCAGTATGTGATGTTTGCCAATTTTTTTATAATTTTATTCTTGCTAAGTATGAAGTTGATAAAATGATATTGCTAATGAATTGAATTAGGTTTTGAAGCGGTGATTCATTTATATTATTGTGATGTCTGGGATTTGGTCTGATACTATATATTTATAGTAGGTAAGATTTACTATTTATTGCTTATTAATAAGTCATAGGCAGTTAATTAACTTATATGTAGGCAATAATAAAATATTTGGTGAGATTTATTGATAAGAATTATTGCTATATTAATAGGTTATTTATAATATATATATTATACTATAGATATATATTGATAGGTAATTTAGTTATTTGTCTGAGGGAGTTTCTTTGCTTTATTAGGCTGTTTATATCAGGTAAAAATTTGGGATTAGAATGTTTGCGGTAGAATTGTAGTTTTATTGTAGTGTTGGATTTCTTTTCGAAAAATGGAAAATCATCCATGTGGAAAGATTGGGATTCTTGTTCCATCAATTCAGTGTAATCTTGCCAGTTCGCTTTTTTGTAATTAATGTCAGTTTTTTTGAAAAGTTATGTTTGTGGGGTGTTTATGCTGAATTGTGATTAATATTGGAAAATGATCAGAGGAGAGGGCATGAAAAGTTTGCCGTGTTGCCGTGTTGCCGTAACTTGCATTTGGGGGGGAGCAGAAGGAAATGCCAGGGGAACGTAAAGTTATGATTATTTTGGAATGGTTGCCGAGTGGTTGGTTTCTGTTATTGAGGACACTAAGTGCATGTAAGCCTTCTATGAGTGTTTCACCTCTTAGTGTGGGTGTATATGAGTTATGCCATGTAAAGTGATGGGCGTTGAAGTCCCCAGAGAGGAATCAAGTTATAAATCTGGAGGATAAATCTGGAACATAATTACTAAGGCAGTGTTAGGATGTGGTTGGTGGAATATAAAATTTTATTAATTTTTTACTTCTATTGATTGGTATGTGGATGTACGTTTATTGCTCATTAATTGTTTTTTTTTATGTATGATAATGACTAGGCTATGTTTTGATATTAATATGCCTTGTAAAATGACTGTGTAATTGAGAAATTCAGAGAGATATGTGCTTGATGTTAAGTTAGATTCCTGCATGAGTGCTACAAGTATATTAAATTTATTTTAGGTACTAGGAGTTCAACATAAATTCTTTATACCATTGAAGTTTAATTAATTGAAATATATTGATTGATTTATTTAGATGAGGGATAAGAATTTCTATAAGCAAGTCTCCGCATGAGTTGCAAGAGTATGCTGATGGGGAAAACTGATTCAAAGTTTGGAGAATTTTGAACAACATATATATATATATATTGATTACATATTTTTGTAGAATTTATAAAAACACTATATTATATATATATATATATATATATATATAATATATACAATTATAATATTATATATTATATATATATATATATATATATATAATATATATATATATAATATATATATATATATAATATTTATAGATAATTATAATTATATATTATATATACAATATATATATATATATATATAATATTATTCATATATAATATAATTATAGTTAAATATTATATTAATTATATATTAATTATAATATTATAATAATTATATATATATATATAATTATAATATTATATATTAATTAATTATATATATATATATAATATATATATATATATTTTTATATATATATATATTATATACTATATTAAATAGATATATATATATATTAATATATATATATATATATATATATTAATATATATATATATATATATATAGATGTAAACATCTCTTACAAACATAAATATTAAATAATATATAATATTATATATATATTATATATTATATATTAATATATTATTAATAATATTATATATTAATATATATATATATTATAAATATATATATATGTATGTGAGTGTGTAGATATGTGGGAGTGTGATCTTTCGGTTTGTATGGAAATATTTAATTATAGTAATAATTACTTATTAATAAGAAGGAACTTCAGTTCCAAGCTTATCTATAAAGTCAATTAAACTACGGGAATATTAGCTCAGTAATAAGCATCTCTCTCGGGTAAATAAGGAGAAATGATATATGAATTAGAAGAGAAGACGAGATAAAACTTTGATTAGGACTTTGTGAACAGTAAATTAAAACAAATTGAAATATGTAAATAAGATTTTCAATTATGGAAATCTATGTAGGCTCCTATATACCTGTACATAGAGAAGAGAATTATGAAACTTTATCAAAATAGAACGTTAATATTAATAATTCATGATTTATAGCCACATTATGTAAATTATTTAATAAAGGAATGAAATAAGGAAAGTGATTGAATAAATTTATGAATCAACAAACCTTAATTATATTTGCTCTTTTTGATTCTTATTTTTTTTTGGTATTTTTCGATGAAAATTACTTTAAATAATTTGCAATATTAACCCAATTGAAAGCGTTAATTTTGGGTCTCTCTCTGCTCTCTCATCTCTCCTCTCTCTCTCTCTCTCTCTCTCTCTCTCTCTCTCTCTCTCTCTCTCTCTCTCTCTCTACTAATTTTCTTTATTAACCCAATTGAAAGAAAATTTTGGTCTCTCTCTCTCTCTCTCTCTCTGTCTTGTCTCTCTCTCTCTCTTTCTCTCTCTCTCTCTCTCTCTCTCTCTCTCTCTCTCTCTCTCTCTCTCTCCTCTCTCTCTCTCTCTCTCTCTCTCATCTAATTTGCTTTCTGTCAGTCTGTCTGGGTCAATCCTCTCTACTCTGCTCGTCTCTCTCTCTCTCTCCTCTCTGCTCTCTCAGCTCTCTCTCCTCTCTCTCGTCTCTCCTCTTCTCGTCTCTCCTCTTCCTCTTTCTCTCTCTCTCTCGGATTTGAATTTGCAATATTAACCCATATTGAAAGCGAATTTAAGTCTCTCTCTCTCTCTCTCTCTCTCTCTCTCTCTCTTCTCTCTCTCTCTCTCTCTCTCTCTTCTTCTCTCTTCTCATTTGGGCCAGGTTTTATACAAGAGCACTTTGACGTAATAGTCTCAAACATTCTGTAATTAGGGTCCTTATGTATATCTGCAAGAAAGTCGATGTTAGGAAAATTAAATTCTGACTTTGAATTTGATAGCCTTAAAGGAATCTATTTCACATTTCAGACATAATTTACTATGTTTGCGCATTTGCAATTATTAAGATTCATTTCGATTGGGTTAATGCAACAAATGCATTGGAATGATATATATATATATATATATATATATATAATATATATATATATATATATATAATATATTGATAGTTATATATTTGTAAGAAATAATATATATAATGATATATAATTACTATATATATTTATATATAGGGTGTATCATTTTAATTTTGCGAAAAAATTCAGTATATATTCTTTGCATAAATATATGATAATATGTGTGTCAATATACATTTCAGCGAAAACACCTCGTTTCAAGATACAGGTGATTGAAGAAACCTATTTAAACATTAAGTTACCATAAACAGTAAACTAAACTTAGAAAGTAATTAACAAATCATTCAAGTGTTATTAGATTATAAGAATACATACATACTGTGCATAGAAGAAAATTATACAACAGAAATAGTACGAAACAAATGTTGAATAAAATTCACAAACACCAACAAGCGGCAATACCAGGCCTCTAGATTGTTATGCGATGTATTGACTTGCGGACTACGATTCAAATATACCGGTTGTGCGCCGAATGTGTCTACAAAGAATGAGGATTATGGAGCCCTTTAATTCTTCAGGAATTTCAACTGGTGCTGTATAAACCAAATTTTCAGTGACCCCACAAGAAGAAATCCAAATGCATTTAGGTCTGGAGACTGCGAAGGCCAAGGTTCAACAGAAAATGGTACCTCCTCAACCTATCCCAACGGACTTTCAGGAGATATACAGTGGTTCTATAAATAGTTACGAGCAACATAATTGAAATGAGCCTCGTGGAGCCGGCCATCGTGCATGAAATACATTTGCGATCTTAATTTGTAATGGGACGTCTTCCAGTGTGTAGGCCAAAGCATGTTCAAGAAATTGACCGATTTCAAGGTCTTCCAAGAAAAGCCTCGCTAGGTAATAAAGAATGGACCTATCAAATACTGCTCGCCAACAATTTCCAACCATACATCAATGAAAAACTAAGGTTTGTGATGCGCTGGTTCAACTCTATGTTGCATCTGGGTTCTTACTAATCAGACACACCATATGTGATTGTTGTGGAAGTTGGATATGGCATCTCTGGAAAAATTACCTCATTGATTTGTTGAAAACAAATTTCTGCTTTAAACTTTTGGTGAGGATTTCTGCAATTTTCTGTTGAATCCATCGACACAAAGCTACATTTTTGCTGGAAAATATGTTGGTACAAGTTGCCTGCACTCTTGGATGTTTTGGATAATAGTGTTAACCAGAAGGTGATTTTTCAAGTAGCCTGAAAACTGTCGAGATACCTTACACTGATGTGTTTCAAGCAATCTTTCTCCTGTACTTATTGCCTAGACTGTCCTCAGGTTCTTTGGAGAACCTGTTCTTCACATGGAGTGATACTGTGCGAGCTCGCCCGTTTCCATTAGTAGTAGTTTTTTATAACTTCCTGTTTCTCACTAAGACGTTGATGGAGACGTGCCATACACTAGGCTCTCTCATGAAGCGGGCTTATACTCTAGTTAATTTACATTTTTTCTTTCGGTAGGAGACGCACTGGGGCTTAATGAGTATTACCATTGTACGACGTAAACCAAAATGCATATCCGCACATTTCATCTTTACCGCAATTTCATTTGAAAATATGTGTTCTCTTTCTGAATTATGGGAGCTTAATCTCTATCCACGGATACAGTAAATATGATATAAATTGAAAAGATACGGAACTAGTAAATAACAATCTAGGTAAACTTTTTCCATACTTATATTTGTGGCTTATTATTAAAGGTTGAGATGTGGCAGGACGGGGCAATGGGAATATATAAGATATGTCCCACATAAGTTTCCTCACCTTGTATCTTGGAAATGAGGTGTTTTCAGTGAAATGTTTATTGACACATATTATCTTATATTTATGCAAGGAATATCATACTGATTTTTTTCGCAATATTAACGATACACCCTGTATATTAAATATTATGTATATGTAGTAGTATGATAGGAATATTGACAGGTGCCAGATTTGTCAACTTTTTTTGCGGACCGCTTTTAGCTTAACATAATTAGCAGGGACCTCGTGTATCCTCTTCCAAACTTGGTAATTAATTATTTAACTGATGACGTCACCACCGTCGCAAACGAGGTTTTGAGTCCGTGCATCAGCATACCGGAGTGCTAATTCACAAAAGTAGTTTTTGCCCATGACAGCGAGAAAAATAAATGAAAAAAAATAATAAGTTCATATTTATATTAATATATTACTAAGTATACATATACTCTATAAATCCATCAGTGGGCGTGGGGGCCAGTCAAAATTTAAATTTACAACATAGTACACAGACACGAATATCGATAATTTTTAGATATATTAATGATATTTTTGAACTACACTTATATATATATATATACTAGTAACATAAATAAATATTATATAGTTATATTAGTATACTAGATAATTACAAATATATATTATATTTATAATATAATTAAAATGATATATATATATATATATAACTAATTATAAATATATTAATAAATATATATATATAATATATATATATATATATATTATATATATTATACTATTATATTATATATTATAATATATAATATAATATAAATTATATAATTAAAAAATAATAAAATAATAAATTAATAATGCTAATATATATATACTATACTATATATATATATATTCATTATATATATAATTAAAGTCACTGATAAGATATAATATATTAATATTTAAATATGTAATATACTATTATATATTTATATACTATGGAAATATTAAAATAAGTATGATAAAAATTATAGTATCTATATTATATATATATATATATATAAATTAAGTTATTATAGCCTAATTTATTACTAGTGAGTCGAATATAAAATCTTCTTAAAAATAGCCTTATATATATAACCTAATATTTTTATTTATTTACATATATATATATAATATATATATAATATATATATTACTACTACTGTAAAAAACCGATATATATACTATATATAATATATATGTATATACACCTAATATAATAAATATATATAATAATTATAATATATAAAATTATTATATAATATATAGCATATATATATATATATATTAATATATATATATAACGTTATATATATATATATATATATAGTTATATATATAAATATAAAATAGTATATATAGTTAATATTATGATTTTTTCTATAAAAATTAAATATAATTAAAATTAATTAAAATTTAATATTTAATATTTTATATGTTCACTTATTTTATTTATTGAATTATTGCATACGTTTATAAAATAGTAGGTTAAAAAAGAGTTAAATGGTATTATATTATTATATACTATATATATTATTATATATAATAATAATTCCTCTTTGAACTATAAACTGCAAGAACATACATAATATAATTTAATTCAAAAAAGATTTTTATTTGAGTATAGTTTGGATAAGAGGATGAATGGGACTTTTCAAAGAATATAAAAGCTCTTCTGGAAGGAGAGCGAAAAAGGGTAAGAATGAGGATAAGGGGAATATGCTTAGGAATAATTGAATTGGGATGGTGTTTCGTTACTGAATGAAATGAAATGTGAGGGAGAATTGTGGAGAGACACTTCGAAAATACTACATAACAATGGAAGTAATGAAGAGGTGATAGTGAATGTGTGTTGCTTTGTTGGTGCAAGAAGGAAAAAGAATTTTGGGTATGAGGTCTTTAGTAAGGAGGAGGTAATGGGTTGAATAAGGAAAGTTGAAGATTGGTTAAATTCTTGCAAGGAATAAATGAATAAGGATACAGACGGCTTAACTGACAGAAAAACGTAGAGTTCATGATGGTAAATGAGGGATTGAAAGTTGATGAAACAGATGCGTTTTTTTATTAAATTATTTGTACTTAATGTAGGAGTTCCAAGGGATTGGAGGGGAGAGGTAAAACAATACGCTTATATAAGGGTAAGGAGGGATATGGGTAACTGTTGGAATTATAGAGAAATTAGTTCATTGAGTGTCGTGGGGAAGATATATACGATGGTGTTTTGGTCCAAAAGAGTGGCTCGAGGGAGGTCTGAAGAATGAAGTTGGGTGAAGGGATAAGGTGGACTTTAGAAGTGGTATAGAGATGTGTGATCAAATCTTTACATTGAAACCAGTGATTGACAAAGTGAGAGAGAAGAAGAATTAAATTCAATATTACATTCTGTGAGAACATACATTAGCGGTATGATAGGATTCATGAGAAGCCCTATGGCAGGTGTAATGATATATGGCGTTGGTGGTAGGCTCTGAATGAAATCAAAAGTATGTTATGGAACGATGGTGAAGAATGTGTAAGAATAAATGAAGTAATGATTGTTGTAATATTAATAGCGGAGTGAGGTTTTGGATGTCGCAAAGGTTCTCCGTCGGTTATTCAATTGTATTTGGGGATGGGGGGTTATGAAGAATTAGAGATGTTGGTGGCAGGAAATATGTAGAATGATTTAGAATGAAGAGAGTGGAGAGGGACAATATCTATTATTTGAGATGATTTGGTTTATGTGTGGCGAATCTGAAGAGTTTGAGAGGATTTTTAATGGGATTTGACAGGGTGTCTATAAGGAATGGTTTGAAAGTATAAACGGAGATGAGAATAAGGTTATGGTTGTAAGTAGAGAGTCCTTTGGTGTGAAGTTATGTTGGATGGGGGCAACTGGGAACCAGTGTCCGGTGATTTTAAATATTGATAGGAGTGATAGTTGGATGAAAGGGGAACGAATATGCGAGATGTGTATAGGAAAGTTGCTATGAATGTTAGGAAGTTGGCTTGGGTGCAATTAAATCCGTGTGGTAGGTAAAGGGACGTCAAGTCTTGATGCACGTGAGGCATCTTGTATGAGGGGGTATTGAATACCTTGATTATTATACAGTATAGTAAACCATGGGTTTGGGAATTAAGAGTATAGATCTAAAAAGTACAATGTGTTCACATGGACAATGTAAGGGGCGTGTTAGGTATAAGGAATATTTGATAAAATAAGGAACGTATTAGAGAGTTGTTTGTGTATGAAGAAGGGGTAGAATGAGAATAGAGATAAAAAGAAGAAGATATCATTTTGAAGGATCAGCTTTCTTTTTGTTTCTCTTCATGTTTTCTGGTGGGAAGGTGGATGAAGGATGGGATGATAGGATCGGGCTTAGTTGAAGACTGAGAAACCCTTTTTTTCTCCGAACTTGGGCTGGTAATGAATAGAGTTGCTTCCCTTTTGGTTGTTTTTTTGTCTGTGAGATCATAAGGCCTTGTTTGTATTTCGTTGATCTGTATGTATGATTGATAGGGGAAGTTATTTTATGGAGTCCCTTCCTCTCGTCATGTTGCTTGACACGAGAATTTTGCTAATGTCCACGTTTATTCATAGTTACAAAAAAAATGATGTTATATTGATATGCAAGACACTTTGATAAATGTAGTATCAATCATAGTTTCAAGATGCTGGTATTTATTGAAGTTTGGTCACTTTGGTTAAGGAATTTTGTTAATATACTCTAGTCTGATGATATGGTTGAAAAAGCAAGGACAAGGTTTGTGAGCTTTCTGTTGTGTATACATGAGGGGATTGGCGTGAGAAGAGGGACTTCTTCCTATTTTCATAGTCCAAATGTTAATGTCTTATTCGGAGTTCCCTCGAAATGTCAGTAGTCTACCTGTTGTAGGTTTTCGCTTCCATCATAACTTTTCTTACGAGCTATGTTAAAGAGGTATGTACTTAATTTCTCTGGTTATCATTTTTATTCGACTATTTTATAAGCAACTGTAGAAAATCTTTGATTTGTTTAAGAAGATGATAAGTTGCGTAAGATATTAGCGTGTTAAACTGATGATGATGTATTTTCATGAATGTGGGCTGTTAGGTTAGTTGAGGTTTTTGCCGCTGGGGTGATATTAGGTTTGCCCCGAAAGTTTATGAATAATGAGTCCTACTGCTTTTCCCTTAATTCATAGATTTACAAAATTAAAAAACATTTGTTATATTTGATTATTGAGTTTTCATCTAAACATTATTACAAGAGTTCGTGTCTAATTTCAAACTTAGTTTCTAATATCCATGACTGGTTATCTTTGATAGATTGTTCACTTTGTTAGGGGATTTTGTTAGATAGTGAGATACTCGTTTTAGCTGTGCTGATATGCTGGAAAAGCGGAGATACATTGAGTGTTGTATGTCCTGTTAGCTACTTTAGCCCTTGATGATAAGTAGAGAACTTGTGTGAAATGTTAGCAGATGTATTGATATCGTGAGGTATGGTAGGTTTGTCGGTGTACATTAGTATTCGTTAGTTTCATGTTACATCATGTTAGCTTTTATTGATGTGAAAACTTGTTACCTTAGAATTAGTAGTTCGTTGGTCGTTGTTATGTTATGGAGTGATTAGGTAAGGTGATATAATTTTTTTTGTTAAGTATACTGGCTGTTGTGTGTTAAGTATGTTATGTGCATAGTTTAGCTTCACAGAGGGATAAAAACTTTATAATGTTTGCATTTATCCGATAGGTATTATGATAGCTGTAGGTTCTGGTAAACAATTTTGTTATTATATTTTTTTTATGTAAAAATTAACATGATATGTTAAGAGATATTTTTGTGACAAAGGATGAATAGGTTACGTCTATTGTATGTGCCTGTTAGTAGTAACTTGACTGTCGTTGTAAGTGTGGAACGTTGTAATGTTATAGTCTCAGCGTGTAATTCCGTGTGCTCCTATACATCGTTGATAGTTTTGGTCGTTCCTACACTCATCGATAAATCTGTAGTTCAAGTATGCATGGTTAAAGATTATAATGTTTGCGAAAATACTTTTACGTTTATCAATTTATATTCGTGTTGATCAGTGTTTAAGAACTTGTGTTTGTATGTGGTGTTTATCAAAATGATACTTCGAAATAGTGACCTGACCAAAAAGTCCATCTGAGAAGGAGTGAGGTAGGGAGAAGGGTGATGTATAGCGAAAATAGTGTTTGATTTAGCTTGATTTACATCATTGTAGATGGTGTTAAAAACGCTGGGATTACGATGTAGTTAGGTAAGTTTATGATGAATTTTTGTTGGTAAATATTACAATCAATGTTAAATTTATATTTATACGTAAAATGCTTGAAAAAAAAGTATGAATAGTGTTAGTATTGTAACCAAAAGTTAGTTACGGTGTTATTGGTTGTAGGTGTGGAACATTTGGTAATGTTAACAGTTATTCGTACATTAGATGTGCAGGTTGTTTCGTCCCTAGTGTACAATGAAATTTAACAATACCTGCTACTTTTTACACTTCTTGATTGTTGTGAAAACTTTTGTTATACGACGCCTAAGGCTTATTTTGGTATTGATCAGGTATGATGAAGCTAGACAGAGTGTCCAATTTATGGTAAATATTTGTTATAAATATTACCATGTTAATTAGTAAAATTGAGCTAGTGATTATTGTTTAGAGTTTATGCTTGGTGTACATCACGGCTTATGGAATAGGTTACGTATTGTATGCTATGTTAAGTACTTTACTGGTGTTAGGTGTGGAACTTTGTTAGTGTTAACAGTTTATTCTTGCTTAAGGTGTGTTAGGTTTGTCGTTGTGCATATATTCTTAGTTCAGGTGAGTGCTATAAAAGCTTTATTAATTGAAGAAACTTTGTTACGTTAGCATTATATCGTTGATCAGTATGATAAATTAGACAAGGTATGATAAATATTTGTTCATCGGAAAGTTACCATTTAATGCTAAAGTTAAACAGATATTATGTTAAGAATATGCTTAACCAAAGTGGAATAGGTTACGTTTTGTTATGCTATGTTAGGTACTTTACTGTTGTTAAGTGTGGAACTTTGTTAATGTTAACAATTTATTGGTACGTCAGTTGTGCTAGGTTTGTCATTGTTACATATATTCTTAGTCAGGTGATGCTATGTGAGGCTTATAACTGTGAAAACTTGTTACGTTACATATATTCATTGAGTCAGTGTAAAAATAACTTGATAGTATGTAATGTTTAAATCCTTAAAAGATACTCGAACAATGTGACGGAAACGAAGTAGGATCAATAGATCAAAATATCGCATCTATTTAGTAATGGTTATGGAGGGTTGGTGTGGGTTTTTAATTTACTGATTTACTGATTTACTGCTTTAGGGTATGTTAAACATAACAATTTTGAGTAAAAAATGACTTGATCTCAATAGAGATCAATAGGATACTCAAATTACGATGGGGATAGTGGAAATTAGTTGGTTGGATGGAATTGATTTAAGCTGATTTACAGCTTTATTCGGCGTCTATGTTAAAGGTATATCAAGAATTCTTTTATCACTGTTTATTAAAATTACATAAAAAAAGAATTAAAATTTTGTGTTAGTTATACAAAATAGAGAGAATAGCATGATCCTGCATGGTCATTTGTAACTCGGACCATGTTGTGTAAGAGAGGTTACGTCATCCGTAATACGGACCAATGTCCAAACAATAAGCCCAACTCAAAACATTGGACCCAATCCAACAACCTGTAAAGTATAAACAGAGAATTTCGAAATAAATGAAATGTTCTAAAATACAGATTAGGCTGGGTAACAATTATTAGCCACATTAATGCCGGGAAATTAATAAAATCATGAATTATTCAGAACTTTACAAAATTTACCAAGAGTTTTGAGGAGAAGATTACCATTGTATAAAGTATGAACAAAAACTCAGCCTGGTGCAAAGTAGTAGAGGCCATATTGCATTCCATAGAAATGACCTCGACCTATTTGGAACTCTATTTTTTTATGACTAAGCGACCTTTTGGCTTACTTCGAACCTTTTAAATAGGTGCAACCTGAAATTTTTACCTTAATCGTGTTATTTGGGCGCTTGCCCAAATTTTTTGAGAACCCGGATTATTTGAGAACCCGGATTTTTGAGAACCCGGATTTTGAGAACCCGGATTTTGAGAACCCGGATTTTTTTTGAGAAACCGGATTTTTTGAGAACCCGATTTTTTGAGAACCCAAATTTTTTTGAGAAACCCAAATTTTTTGAAACCCAAAATGTTTTTGAGAACCCAAATTTTTTTAGAAACCAAATTTTTTTTGGCAACCCTCGATAAAGAATAGTATAGCGCCAAATTAGCGAGATTGTAGAACTTCTTATAGCTAACACGTTTGTACGTGTATCCGCCACTCATATATTTTTGTATGAATCCTCTAAATTTTATTGAACACTCTACTAAATTAATGAACCACTATTCAGATTAAAAACCCTATTCTTTTTTTGGGTAACCGTATTTTTGAGAACCCTAATTTTTAAGAAACCCAAATTTTTTGAGAAACCATATTTTTATTTCCACTCATATCTCTTCACTTTTGTAGATCATTGATATTTGGAAAACACCTAATTTATGAGAACCCATATTTTTTATTTGTGTGAGAACCACTAACTTGTTGAGAACCTCATAATATTTTCAGGCAAACTACCCTAATGTTCTTTACACGAATGGGCCATTTGGAACCTCACTCGTGTAGTTTTTGGCTACCCTTACCGGGGCTTATGAGTCCCGCTCGTTCTGTATTTCATATTACCTTTGATCTTAACTCCAAGATTTTTCGACCAACCCTTGTCTTCATGGTAGTCATTAATTAGGTTCCACACCACTAAATTTTCGACCAACCCCTCTTTTGCTATGCCAATTGGTCAATTTTTTTCGGCCCATCTAAACTGTGTCAATTTTCGACCAACCCTTGGTCTTCCATGGGTAGCTAATTTTGGACGCTTATGAATGCGTCCTTTAAGCCTTCTGCTCCTAATTATCCGTGTTCTTTTCTAACACCTTTATTTGGGATAGTTTAATCCTTGTTTGACATGATATTTCGGCCTTGACCTGCCTATCCATATACAAATTATATAACCATGGAGATAATTTTACACCACGATACTGACTGGGCTTTTGATTGGGTTACCCTAATTCATCAATACAAGGAAGGTAATTAGGAATGATACTATATTAGTGTCTATGTATACATATTTATTGAGTTATATTAGATGTAAAGAGTATCACTGTGAAAGTGTCTCAATGTGTAAGCCAATAAGTAGAGGCCAAGTGTAATGAGTGCCAATTATGTTGAACAGTCACAAGAGTGCAAGTGATGCACATAGTGCCAAGGATATATAAGTACCACATAGTGCACAATGAAGTGCCACTTTTTTATCAAGCCTGTCTAGCCTCCCCTGAGCCCCTATTAGCACCTAATATGGTGTCTACCTCCTGAAGGTAAAGGCATGAGGATTTCGATTGGGATTAATTACAATCTGCTGAGGTCATGCTTACACTATTATGATTAGTCTTTTTCTGTATAATCACTTATAGCCTATATATATATACTTATTAAAAACACCTACACGGATACACTATGACACTTATACAACACATTCACTATGACACTATACCCACAAACTTAGTACACTTATCACCGCGGCTTAACAGTGCTCATAACAGCGTACATAATCATAAATACACTGTATCACTCAACACCCACACACAGCTACCACTTACGTTACACTCACACACTTGATATTGTTGATGCCTCTAACTTTGATGTCCGCAAACTTCATTGCACATCAACTGTTGAGTTGCCTCAAACTTTTAGATTGCCGCAGACTTTGATGCCTCAGCATTAATCCCTCAACTTTGATGCCTCAACTTTTGAAGCTTCATCTTTGATGACTCTGCTTTCTGATGTACGGTCATCTTTGAACCGTCTGTATATTGCCACTTAGTTCATCTTTGATGAAATCATCTCTGATGGATCATCTCTACCCTCCATTAAAGAACAGAGTAATATTAATGTCTTCCCCTGGAGATATCATTATATGCCTCAACCACCAGGGTCGCAACCGCGCCGATTCCGCAGCCTGAAAGCTGACAACCCGCACCCGACAGGCGTGCGACCCAGCGGCGACCTCCGCCGCCGCCGTGAGCGCCCCGTAGCGCAAATGCTTACCGCATGCCGCAGCCCCGCCGCGTACGCCCGCAGCGCAACACCTTCCGCGTTCCCGCCGCCGCGTGCTGCCGCAGGCGCAAATATCCGCCGACACGAAGAAAATAAGTTAAATAAACGTAATATATATAAAATTCTATATATAGTATATATAGGTAACAATGATATTATTATATTTTAAATATTATAACTATATATAATATGATGCATTGAACCCTATAATAAATATATTATATATATATTATATTATATATATATATAATATTAAATATTATACATATATATATATATTATATATTATATAATATACTATCGAAGTCATTCATTTTATTTAATATACATTAAAGACATTCAAGAAATTATCTTTCAAATATATCTTAATGGAGTCATTCACTTTTTATTTCATACTTAAACATATTTTTAATAAGAATGTTCTTCGTCTAGCCTTGCACTGTTAAAACTCATTACAGATCTTGAATTATTTAAACATCATTATATTTATTTTACATATTTTACTTTAATACTTTTACTTAATACTTTTTAATTTATATAATTTAATAAAAAAGTGTGATGTAAGAAAAGAAAAAATCCCAAAGTGTCTTGCAATGTATAAATCATTTTTATGAACATAATAATTTTACTACAATTGTACCGTATATTTTAACTAAAAACTAAATTTAAGCCAAAATTAACATACCTTAAACAGTTACAGCAGTAAATCAATAGAGGTGTGTCCTAACACCTGAAGGGATTAGTATGCTTTGTTTTACTGTTTTACTGGTTTGTAACTCATGTTTTACTGCTTTAACTCATATGTTTTACTGCTTGTAACTCACATAGTTATTAAAATTACATACCTTAAGCAGTAAATCAGTAAATCAATAGAGGTGTTACCTAACACCTAGGGGGAATAGTACTGCTTTTGTTTTACTGCTTTACTGCTTAACTTCATATATTTATGCTTTAACTTTCTGCTTTTACTGCTTTAACTCATATACATAACAAACCTTAAAGCAGTAAAATCAGTAAATCATAATAGAGGGGTTACCTAACACCTAAGGATGAAAAGGTTGAGTTATTTGTTTTACTGCGTTTACTGCCTTTAACATTCTGCTATGTACTGCTCTTACTTTCTTGACTTTACTTGCGTCTTGAGACGTTACATATAGCGTATTACTGGCTTTAAAACTCTCTGGTTCTGTACTGCATTTTAACTATCATGATTTTGACGCTTAACTTCGATATTAATTTATTTGTTCCACAGTATGAGTGTTGTTCAAAAAAAGTATTATATTTTATTATTATTCTTTATCTATATCAGGGACTAATTCTTAATCCAATTCTTATTTTATTTATTATTATCTTTTATTCTGATTTGTAAATTCCATTCGATTATTAATACTTTAGTGTTATTTACTTCATGCCTATTGTTATTAAAATTTGATTTAGAACACTCACACTTCAACAATATCTAGCACTTTCCAACTACACATTCATCTAGACACGTATACAGCCAGCATTCACTATGCCCACTTCCACCTATTGTACCGCCTCTCTAGGAGCCCATGTACAGTTATACAGCTTGATACACACGCGGTCACAACACTCACCACACAACACACACACACAACACCCACACAACACTAGACACTTGCACTATGACACTTATACACACTCCAAATTCACTATTGACACAATGTATAGCTATTTATGCCAAATAGACCACTTCTACACATTTATTGACTGTATGACACTGACACAACACAGCTAACCACACTCACACATACATCTCTATCACCAACGAACACACAAAATCGCAATTACCTACTCTATCAGCGATCACCACATCTACTACACATGAATTTTTACTTACCCGCAGTACGAGGAAAAGGAGCATTCCCAATACCCAAGCCAGTAGGTTTTAAACTTGACCCTTCACCACACAGAAGTCTTATCTTACAATTTATCATTCTACACACACACACCACACCCACACACCCACACAGATTTAACAGCTATCTACTCACACACCAATTTAACTTACCTAAAAGCAGCATATCGCAGATTGTGTGTAACTTAACACATGCAGGTTGGTTTAGATACTCAAGCGTAGAATTAATAAGTGAAATATGCACCCTTTTAGTGTTTAAGTAATTATCACCGCCATATCACTTGTGTCTTACTACTTTACTCATTCAAAATTGATAACTAAGAGATAATTACTAAACTCTAAATCAAGAGGTGGTTCTTAAAACTGATCTGATGAATTAATAGATTTCATAGTTAATTTGCTTTGACAAAGAAATTATTATAACTGTTAATACTTTTTGTTTATAAATTTTATAACTAGCAAAAGTTTTAAAATAACCTTTTACTAAAAATTTTATGAAATTTTATAAACATTTGTATGTATTTACTGTTATTAAAGCAATAAATCAGTATTTAACATGCCGAAAATTTGGGTCATTATCGCCCCAGACCTACGCACCCGCTCACACCAAAGCTATGTCACGTTTCTTACAATATGTGCTCTACATCTTTACTGGGGCTTTTACAGCATCGTTTCAGTCACTGTATTATAGATATAAAGCCTTAATAGCAAACAATATCAGTGTTATATACCACTTTGCGACTAACTTATC
>JABUQX010062962.1:0-18211 GCA_015478945.1 Trachelipus rathkii | reverse complement strand
GAAATTAGCAACTGCACAATGAAGATCAAAAAAATAGATTCTCCTTTGTTCCGCACCTTTTGAAAAATGAAAGTAAAGTTTACTTATTAAGAATTCTTTTATAATAAAGCAATATAATTTTTATTTTAAGTTTATAACTAATTATACTTTTAGTCTAAACTTAATTGTTTCTTTCGTGTTTTAATAATTAAACTTCCAAACCAATCTCAACCCTCCTTTAACAAGGTACCATTACTATAATGGAATAACATTTAAATTATTTTCTATAGACTGAAGGCTCATGTACCTTCATCTATAACTTTAAGTAATTAAATTTATTGCTATAAACTTATTTTGTTATTATTTCTAAATCAATTCGTGGTAAAACCCAAATATATTATATATATAATATATACTAATATATATATACCTATATATATAACTACTTATATATATAATAAATATATAATCATATAATATAAATATAAATACTAATTTGTTTAAATACACAACAGCTTCAAATATATAATAATATATATCATAATATATAATATACTATATATATATATAGTATTATAATATATACTATATATTAATTATTATTGATATAACATATATATAAATATATAATACTATACTATAATATTAATATAATATATTTGGGTTTTACAAAGAATTAATAAATATATATATATAAGGATATATAATATACTACTACTATATAATATATATATATATAGAGTATACTATATATATAATATATATATATAATATATATATATATAAAAAATAAATATATATAATACATATATATATAGTACCGAAAGCTGAATACATAGCCATATAGCATTGACTCCCTTGCAGGGTCAGGCTTTCATGAATTCTATTAAAATCTTGAACGAAATAGACCTTCTTATGATGGATAGGGGGGGTGGGGTTTTTTTTCAAAAAAAAGAGAAAATATCTTTCACTGGAGGCAGAAATGATTTAGGTGAGGACCCTAAATTAGCAATAGACTGCTGGAAGCGAACTAACACCAGCACCCTTCTCACCAAGACATCTTTCCCTTACAGCATAGGCAGAATTTGTGAACTTGTTCATAAAAATAAATACACCTCCTCCTTCGTTCTGCTGCTGCGTTAGAGCGAAATTTAGTAGTAGGTGGGATATTTTAGAGGGCAAGAGGTCAGCCTTACTGCTTCTCATTGTTAGCTGATAGTTCTCATTTGAAAGGCAATATGGATCTCGGCCTGCCTTCTGAAAGCGTCCGGAAGAAGAGTGAAACACTCTTTAGATTTTTTAAAAACATTATCAAATTTTATTAACATTGTGAATAAATTTTTAGGGATATAAATTTCAGGAATTGAATATTAAAACCTTTTGTGGATGTCGCACACTATTAGGCGAGAAGGCATGCGTGCGGACTTGAAAATAGCGGAGGTGATGGTCTGAATAGATGGCCGGAGGAGCGCTAGCGGACTACGTTTTCTCGAGGTGGGGAGGTGCGCTAGCCCGACTACCCCTAAATGAGCGGGTGCCCACCCTCTGATAATATATATATATATATATATATTAATATATATATACTATATATATATATACTATACTTAATATATATATATATTTATAATATAGTATATATATATATATATTATATATATCTACTATATATTTATGAAGAAAATTTCACTTTTTGAAAACGAAATCTGATATTTCTTAGTGAAATTGATTAATATTCTTAACAAAAACTATATGCATATGGCTTACTTTAACCATGTTTTCATTTGTATTGTTTGAGGCATATTTAATAGAATTTATTAATTAAAATACAGTTTATACTATGAGCTAATGATTGGAATCTGATTTTCATAATATTTCCGGTCAGTATCCATAATAAATAAGTAGTCACAGAAAAAAAACTAAAGCTGATGGGATTAAAAATGACTTACATTTTGGATTCAGCGTGTTTGAGTTGCTAAAAATCAGTTAACAAAACTCAACCTAAAAAATGTTTTCAAACTCAGGCCTGTGTTATCTATAAAGTAAATTTTTTACTACATATGCTGATCATAATTAATTAAACTTATATATATAATATATACATATATTAAATAATTATTATTAATAAGATTTCTAAAATTTTAATATATATCATATAATATATATAAATAATATATATATATATACTATATAGATATATATATATTATAGATATAATATATTATATATATATATTGGAGTATTTATATATACCATTATAATAATTTTGCAAAAAAAATAAATCAGCTGTCCACATAAATTTACAAATATTGTCCGTATTTCTCATCTATATATAATATACTATATAATATATATATATAATATATATATACACCTATATACGATATATATATAATATATATATATATATAGATATAATATATATATATATATATATAATACTATATATAATAAATATCATATATGAGGGTGTTTCAAAGAGTATTCGGAGTACATATTATTACATTGAAATACAGGCAATAAGATTGCAAGAGGCTAGTCCCTGTCAAAATACAGAACCTTCCTGCAGCTACACACTTTCCTTCAACGTTTAATTGCCATTGATGAAACATTCTGGAAAAGTCATTCTTTGGATAATGTTCTGAAGTTGCTTCCGAATCTCCGGCGAATGGTCAGACATCAATCCAAAGCGTTTTCCTTTTAGATCCGCTTGAGTTGAGAAATCAGGGGAAAAGTCACATGGTCCCATACTCGAGTGAGGTATGGAGGATTGTGGCAACTGCCGTCCGTACCAGTTTTTGCTAAATACTTGTTGCAACATAACATTGCAGTGTGTGTAGGTGCCGCCCATCGATGATGAAGCATCCAGGCACCTGAGGCCCATAACCTTGGACGTTTTTTTTCTGATAGCTTCTCGCAATTTCCTCAAACATCCAGATAGAACCTCTTAGTAACGGTGCCCCTGGTGGTGCATACTCATGATGCACAACTTCAATATCAAAAAATACCAACAGCAACACTTTGATGCTGCTACGAACCTGTCGTGCCTTCTTTGGTGTGGGGGATGTTGGTGTTTTCCACTGTGACGATTGTTGTTTTGTTTCGGTGGTCGTACCCGTACACCCACAACTCATCACCTGTTATAATGTTCCTCAAAGTCTGCATCATTGGTGGATCGCTGGAAAAGATCTGACGCAAGCATCACGCGTTGATCCTTTTGATCCTCCGTTAGCAAGAGAGGTACGAACTTCGCTGCCAAGCGTCTCATCTTCAAATCACAGGTCAAGATGGTGTCATATGAGCCAATAGAAATGCCACACTCCTCTGCAACTTCACGAACAGTCATTCGTCTATCGCCTCGTATTATTGCACGAACCCTAGCCACCATGTCATCATTGCGTGACGTTGCCATGCATCCCGAGCGCGCATCACTTTCACAAGAAACTCGTCCAGCTTTAAACCGTTTGAACCATTCAAATACCTGTGACCGACCCATAGCTTCATCTCCATAAGCCGTTTTCAATAATGCAAACGTTTCACTCGCTGTTTTCCCCGATCTTAAAACAAAATTTAATGCAGACACGTTGCTCGGTATTTTCACACATTTTCAAAATCGCCAAGGCTTTAAAAACATACGTCTTATCATAGTGATCTCCCAAAGAGGATGGACTCACATCAGTGACTTGTACTCGCTCGATAGCTTGCATGGACATGTACGCACATGATGCACTTACCTATATTTCATACAGCATATTTTACACAAAACGTATACATGTAATCCAATCCGGATACTCATTTGAACAACCCTCGTATATATACTAATATATATACTATAATAAATAATACTATATATACATATAATATATATATATATAACTAAGATATATATATATATATTATTATATACTATAATATATATAATATATATATATCATATATATATATACTATATAATAATATATATATATATATATCATATATACTTAGAAAAATAAATATATATCTTATATATATATATATATATATATAATATATATATATATATATATATATATTATATAGTAAATCGTATAATATATCATATATATATATATACTAGTATAATATAATATATATATATATATAATATTAGTAATCTAACTTTGTGTGGTACATTTCAAAACAGTCTCCAATGCATAACCCTGGTTTGTCATCGCATGTTTTGCAGTGGTACGGAACTTCCTTTCTTATTTTTTTTTTGTAACATACTCGACATCTTTTACGGGGTTTTGTTTTTTGGGTTCTTGGTATTTTTTCTGGGAAGTGCTTTCCTAATAACCTTGCTGTATGAACTACTGTTGGACCAGGTGTTTTTGAAGCTGTTAGCGCTTTGACTACATGCATACAGAAATCTAAATAAGTTACTTTTTTGATACTATTCATATTATAGATTCCTAGGGCATCCAACACTCTTACTTGAATAAAGTGCATTGCTAATTTTTTATACCATTTTATAGTTTTCCTCGTCATTGTATAGTAGTGCAAAACCTGATCAGTTTTGTCGACATAACCCATGTGGGTATTGTAGTTGTCAATACACTTTGGAATATTTTGGTAGATTCTGCCTTCTTTTGATCTTCTGCTTACTCTAACAATGGTGTTTTCATGAGCATTTGATAGCATGTAGACATTCCTCTTGTCCGAATATACCAGAGCCAGAAGATCTTGTGTTTCAAAGGCATGAATCTGGGATTTTTCAAGTTTTTTTGTGCCAATCTCCTTTGGTAAGCCTTTTCTGTTATTTCTAACAGTACCTGTTGCACTAGTTTTGTTTTCTTTCAAGTACTGAAATAATTTTGGTGTTGTATAGAAGTTGTCAGTAAAAATATGATGACCTTTACCAATGTAATCTTCCATCAAAATTGCCACAACTGATTCAGTTTTTGAAAAATTTCCAAATACTTCCATTTGTCCTGTATATATTTGCGATTTTATCGTAACACCATTACTGTCCACTATCTTGAATATTTTTATACCAAATCTAGATCTTTTAGATTTTATATATTGACGAAACATTAGTCGACCTTTCCACAATAACAATGATTCATCCAGACTGATATTTTGTGAAGGATAGTACTTTGAACTTAGGGCTTCCTCAAGTAGATTCAGAAAATCTTTTACCTTTAACAATCGTCTGTTGTGTTCACCATTCGGAGCTGTGTTGTTTGAGTAATCTTGAAAATGTAGAAATCGAAGAATATTACAAAATCTATCCCTTTTCATTACTGAACTGAAGATAGGAGTAGAAATGTAAGGGTCTGTTGACCAATAAGAATTTACAGAAGGTTTGTGGATTATCCCCATCAAGAAATATAATCCCAAAAACTCTTTCAGTTCCGGTAACGTAAGAGGGTACCACAGCTTGTACCTAGATTTATTTTTGATCTTATCTTTATTTTCTTCCAAATATTTATTGGCATACGTATTTGTACTATTTACAATTAGCTCGAAAACAGAATCGGGACAGATAGTAGAAAAAATTTCAAACATATCTTTTCCATCAGTTGGAAACCGAATTTCGTTGACCCCAGTAAAGTTCTCACATTCCCTTCTTGAGCCCTTTTGTTTCCCTATGTCCGTCCATTGAAAAGAAATTGGAGAGGTAGATGAAGAACCAGAGATTGGAGAAGTAGATGACGTTGAAAGAATATCCACATGTGAAGATCCGGGTACAGGTGAAACCGAAATTCTTTTCTTTGAAAGTGAAGAGGCAGATGAAGAACCAGCGGTTGGAGAAACAGATGACGTTGAAGGAATAGCTCCAAATGAAGATGTTGGTACAGATGAAGGCAAAGCCCTGAAAACAGGTGATGGTGTGTCAGATGCAGATACAGGCGTAACTGAAGTTTCATGAGACGATGGTATAAGAGATGAAGATCCTGCCGCAGTTGACGGTCCGCCTAACAGTGTAGATGAAGATTTTGAGATATCCAATAATGAATATACAGGTTCTATATCTTCATCTGCTTCATTATAAAAATCAAAATCTATGCTCTATAACGTGTCAAATCACTTTTCACTCCACTAGAAATATATAACTGAACCATCACTATCGTTCAATTCACTTTCACTGCGAAAAAATTATTATCAAGGTTCGTCTTTATTATCATTTCTTCTGTGATGTCCATTTGGAATAGAATTTTAACTTCTGTGAAAAATAAAGATTATAAAAATAATAATAATATAATAATAATAAATAAATTAAAATAAACGTTTACTCCCAGGAAGGTCATGCCTTCTAGGAAAACCACGACCTTTCAGTAAACATCGAGAAAAGTTCCTGGGGTTACCACTAGCTTGCTAGGAAAATCGCGGATACTATGCAGAAGCCGTAAGTTTTCCCAGAGTAGCAAAGCACCTACCAATGTACTCATTAACGCTGGTGAACGAAAGCTAGATTAATAGAATTAGCTCACATCTCTCCTACACCCAGTCTCAACCTGGGCCTCTCGCTTAGCTGGGCGAGTGCTCTACCCCAACTCATTTACTCCTAAAATATAATAATAATAAAAAATAATAATAGAATATAATAAAATAATAAAATAAAATAATAATAAATAATAATAATAATAAAATAGTGCGCGATAATAAGTGATAGTTAATGGTGTTGGATTATGGGCAAGGAAGTTTGAACGAGGTGTAATAAAATGGAAAGTTGTAGAATGGTAATCAGAGTATAAGAATTATGTGAAAAGCATCAGGAAATGCGCAGATACGACGACCGATATGAAGCTGTAAAAAAAGCGTATGGGTATATCCGAAAGGGAAAGTTTTGGAGACAGCAGAGAAAGTACCATATATAAACAAGGAGACAAAGGGAACTGGTAGGAATTAGATTACTCTTATTGGAATTATGCTGTATTTGACCTGAAAAAATGCGTCGATGCTGAGGATGATTGGTAAGAACATGTATATTAGAATTGTAGAGGAGTCGTAGTCAATCTCCCATGAAAACAAATAAAAAAATAATTGTATTAGTTTATGACTCTTGCAACAGCGTTATGACAATAATAAGAACTTTGCAGGTATAATACCCGTGATGTAGCTCGAATGAATCCAGAATGTATGTAGTCGGTAGAATCAGAAGAATAAGAAGTGAAGAGAAAGTTAATATAATAATGAAGCAGGGAGCAATGTTTCATAGGCTACTAATTTTGTATATGGAGTGTTAAAGAATATCCCAAGGGTATTAGGAAGGTGTTAGAACGATGAAGAATAGAAGAGAGTGAATTGTCCTCTGCTTATTGTATCCGTATGATGTCTGGTTTGTGGTGTGAATCGTGAAAAAGTTTGTAAGAATCTTGGTAGTAAGAACAGAAGGGGTTTGAAAGTAAATGTGATAAGTATGCGAATTTAAATATACTATATGTCGGATTAATAAAAAGAACAAATTAGCAGTGTTGTTGTAGTAGGAAAGTGTGATATGAATATAAGATGGCTGGTGTGAAAATTAAATCCTTGGTTGAATGTAAAGGGACTTAATCGTTGATATGCCAAATTTGATGAAGGTATGTTGTTGCCGGTGTTAATGCATAGAATCAAAACTATCGTGTGAAACAAGATGTATAGACCTAAGGTCAATCTTTTAGGTGATACTAGGTCATGTATTAGAAAATAAAAATGTGAATGACAAAATGTACAGAGTTTATGGTGTGATAAAAGGAGTAAAGCAGAGAGAAAACGAAAGGTACGAGACGGTTTGCAATTTTAACACGTTTAATTTCTCGATCAGCACCAAAAGTGTTATTAATAAAGAAATACGCACCCCTACCCCATATCTAGGAAGGAAAAAAAGAAAGAAAGAAAAAAAAGAAAAAAACGGAATTTAAAGAAAAAAGAATAGAAAAAAAACAAGTTATAATAATAATAATAATTTTATTAGGGTAATGACAGGACCATCACCAGCATACAGTAATGTAACTAACTGTATCAGTTATACCAACTACAGGGAGTCGCCTAACACACCGATACCATCAACGGGCAGAAAATGTTAAATCTTATTTAGATCTTCAATAGGAAGCAAAAAACTTGTCTTACGAAAAGGAGAAGAGCGAGGATGTTCATAGCGAGCATATCAGGGAAGAAAACCTTGCTCTAAAAAGCGAATGCCACAACCCACAAGATATGAACTACTATAAGAAGGCAATTGGATTTTCAAATGGTTTAGTTCAGGGGTCCACCCAGCCGGCATGAGGAATCCATGTGTGAAGGTACATTAGATGAGCAACGAACAGATGCCAATGTTCAAAACACTAGGACCACCTCCAGGAATGACTAAGATAGCTACAGTCTCTACAAAAGTATTATTCCATCTTATATACAAAATTAATTGTATATGTGAGGGTGATTTAGATATATAATATAATAATTATATACTATATATTAGACGTAAGTTTAGTAGAATCACACGAGTAAAGTATCCTCTTAATCAAAAGCCCAGACCCAAAAGGAACCCCCTGAACGTATATATTATAAAGTATAATATAAGAATAAAAATCACTATGTAGCTAAGAAAAGATTGTTTTTCTGAAACTAAAGGTAAAAAGAAGTTAAATAACTGGGTCATATATTTCAAAAACACACTATGAGAGTTGTATCCGCAGTAGACTAATCACAATAGACCCGACGGCTAACCACTTCATCCACTTTATAAGTTATTTCTCAGTGATCGTCATTCACTAAACGTGAAAGCCCACCTCCACTTGTAGATAGTTACCGTATGATCTATATATGTTGTTGTTGTTGTTTGTTGTTAGTTGTGTTGTGTTGTTGTTGTTGTTGTTGTTGTTGTTATTATCTTTAGTTAGATGTGTTGTTGCTTGCTCCATTGTTGCTGCATGACAGATGTGCTATGTTTGTATGCGGACGCTCGTGACACACACACGGAATAATCAGAATCAGTCAATATATCCATTATAATATGTTGTTTTGCTCTGTTTTGATGATTCGATCACTGCAAAAAGTCACACATAAATACTACACATAGAGCGATAGTATCTTCTAGAAATCAGATAATAAAAGTAATGTTATATAAGTACCCTCTGATTGTGATAGAAAATGAATCTGTTTCACCGCCCAAAGACATCGCTATTCAGTTTCAAACGATAAAAACAGTGACATAAATAAGAAGGTATATAGGGTATATATATAAAGTGAGTGATATATGTATGTAGTAAATATACAGTAGATCTCTAGAAACAACCAATGTCCCCACCCCTTCTTCCGTCTTGGAACAATCACAGTTTAAAACTGTTAATCATAAGTTACCTAATAGGATTTCAACAACCTATAATAACATAATAAGGTGTTAACCTTTAGCCAAATCAATATTACTGTCCAATTTATTTAATATATTTACAATAGATACAATGAAATAAGTACAATTCCCATTTATGGAAAAGTCAGTATCTTTTAAACATTAAACACCAATACTATATGTACAAAAATGTATTTGCAAAGTCTGGAATTTACAAGAATCCAATCGATTCTAGCACAAACAATAACTGGATTTATACCGCAGACCTGCATGCACTATAGGAGCCCGGAAACTGGTTATGCCGCACTAATGTGAGATAGTTATAATGCTAGATAGAAGGTTCACCAGCCCACAGAGGAAATGCGTCCACAAGAAAGAGAAAAGAAGGAATGATACGGATAAGAGGATAATCCGAGTGAAAGTGAGGGAACGCTGAGAGAAGAGCGAGAAAGAAGGAGAGAAATGAAAGAGAGCAGTGAAAGAAGACTATGAAGAGCTGATTTTTCGAGTAGACAGAGACTGAGAGAGACCAGACAGACTTCCCCCAGCTATGAGAGATCCCTTCACACCGAGATGTCCCCAGGCACGAGTATACCAGCTACCCTGGTTGTTGGGTTGCCACACAATATTTTTAATAATAAGTACTCAGCTACGAATAGAGCAATCACAGCCAAGTATAGATGGCCTTCACAAAATAACCTCTAACCTTTGCGCTAAATCGTCTTATGTTTCTTTCTCGTTTAATCTCAACCGCATGTAGTTATATATAAAATAGGTTTATGATGATCATATTTTGTTAGTGTATGTGAGTCGTTATCCATACCCCCAAGGGTAAATTGTGATATATATATAGGTACCATAATAAGATTATACCAGTAATATAGGTGCCAAACAAAATCTTTGAGTGTAAATAGTTATAGTAATATATGAGTAGTAGATTAAACGTTGGAGACTGAGCGAGTCCAAGGTAAAAAACCCTAAAGAACTCCAATACCCACTACAGAAGAAAGTAAGAAATAAAGCCCATAATTGTAGAAAATAAGAATAAGAAGATATAAAGATATAATTATGAAGATATATATAAGAATATTAATAAGAAAGTAAGAATTAAGAAATAACATTAACATTTAAAGGGAAGTATATTCATGTAATTTATAATTCGTCTTGTTCTAGATGCTTGATATCACTGTGATTCAAATGCATAAATCGGTAAAGGATTAATCCTGTCCACACAATAGCATTTGGCTTATAATCAAGATAGTCGAGACACCTTCTATATTGGACTAAAATATTCCTTTTATTCTAAAGTATTATATCCTTAATCATTTATCCTCCAAAATTCACTTTAAGAAATCCCATTAAATAATCAACTATTAAAAACTATTTATAATCAATATATTAATATTTAATATAACATCTCAGTATATATAAAGAACACAAAACTTATCTGTATAGAATAAAATCACTAACTGGGTATGGTCACTTCTCCTTGTTTATCCTGACACTAGATACTGTATATATGATTATCAAAATCCTAAAAATGTGAAAACATAATAAAAAGGGTCCAAAATAGTTTGTCGTGAATTAAAACTATATATATACCTAAGACTAATAATACCCATTATTTAAAAAGGTAGAATCACACTTCACACCCAAAGTGAAGGAAACGAACCTAGATAATGTCACTACTAATTTCCGAACCACCATTATAATATTGAACTGAATATCAGCTATCACTATCAAAACACCAAATAAGAAATGTTTAATTTTCATTTAATTTTCATTGCGTGCATCACGTAACCTTTAGTTTTCACTATCTATGTAATATATTATTATTGAAAACTATATATTCTGTAAATTTATATTTAAGTGATACGGATGCTGAGCTAATATAACTTTTACAGAGCATAAATCACATGCTAATCAACTTCTATGATTACTTCACTCTACATATCAAAGAAACCTAAGACATCACGGTTCCTTGAATCTTACTATCATATATAAGTCCTAGTATATTTTTCTAATATACATCATTATCTTGATAGTAATCTATTATTAATTCAAACTAAATTTGATTGCTCAAATGTGATCGAGAGACAGTTGCTGGATTGGTCCTCGGAAACCCTTGACCTCAAACCACATCAAATAACTTTATTGGCCTCAAGAGAGCTGTTAAAAGTTTTAAAAAACTTAAAATATCACAATTTGAAGGCCTGAAATATAATTCTAATATACCAGTATATACTGGTTTATATATGGGGTTGGCAGACCACCAAGTGCAGTGTGTGTGCGCATAAAAAGTTCAGAGACTGGTTGGTGCAGAGCATCCAAAAATTAATGTGCAGTGCAGTAAGACCTATGGACGCACACACCAGTTCCCAAACACATTTCAAAAAAATAAATATAAATGAAAAGAGAAAAAATGATATAATATATATATATATATATATATAATAATATATATATATATATATATATAATAATATATAATATTATATAATATATACATAACATATATTGAGATATATATATATGAATATATATATATAATTAAATATATATATATATAATAATATTAATATTATATATATTAGGGTGCACCGGAAATTGAATTTTGTTATACAGCTGGATGAATTTCAATGAACTTTCCTCTAACTAAAAGAGATGTAAAAAAAATAATTTCAATAACACTCCAATATAATCAATAATAATATATAATATATATATAATAATTATATATATATTATATATATACAATATATAATATATATATATATATATATATATATATATATATATATATATAAATATATATATATATATATATGACCTTATTCTTGGGTGTGTTGGTGCCTGTATTTACAAGTGGATGTTGGGAATATAATAATATATATAATATATATATATAATATATATATTATAGATATATAATATTATATATATAATATAATATATATAATATATATATAAATATTAAATAGTATATATATCCCAACATCCACTTGTAAATACACCACCCACACCCCCGAAGAATAACCTACAATATAGAAAATTTGGTTTACTTCACCCAATAGAAATGAACCGCTTCCCACCTTAAATCCTCCATCACTCGCCTAACATAGACCGCCACCAATCCACATCCACCCAATAGTCTACCTGAACAACAACCCCTCTCCCCCTAACAAAACCCCAAAAATTTTAGGACTCACTTACGACAAACATATGACTTTCTTCCCCCCCCAGACCAAAATACGTTCCCTCAAACTCAACGGTAAATAATAGTCACACTTATAACTCCGTCTTCAGACAGGAGGACACAATCTCTCCATAACAGCCAAAGGATAGTTTCTTCGAGCACACTGTATACCACGAGACAAAATAACTACGCCTGGTCTGAACTACGCCACCGCAGCAGATCTTTACCAACAAGCACCGTCTAGACACATCACATACATAAGTAAAACCCTAGCAAACTCGCCCCCACAATGGTGTGCTCACGCTTTAACTGAAAATCTGGCCACTCACAATTACACTACGTCTTAAAACCGAGATGACCCAAAATATAGCACTAAACCACTATAGTATCAAACAACGAACACCGCAATTAGAATGCATGAGCAAACTGAGTCAGTGCCGATGATGTTCACACCGAATACCCAAAGCGGACCAGAGCTAACCCAGGACCAACACAGAGGACTACAGTTTATTCACAGCCCCAATGCCCTACCCAACTGCATGAAGAAATAACTTTGTACAAACCAACCATATATTTCTCAACAAAGTTACGCAGCTCGAAAAACCAATAACTAATCCCCCCACCACCGTAATAAAAATCACATACCAAAATACCCCTATACCACCCTTTCCCTTGAGGGCTTCGTAACACCTTACAATATAAGGAATTTCTCACACCACCGCACGCCGCTCCGGCGTCTCCAGAAAACCCAAAACATTATTATATAAGGAAGCAACTAAATTGAATAGACCATAAGAGAGCTTAAACCTCAACCTCCACGTCCTATATAAGAACTGTAGAGACATTCCACTCAACAATATACACATATCAGGTATATCAAGATGAACTGCATAAGAGCCAATATAGATAGCGCGCTGCAAATCTAACTATGCACCCACCACGGCACGCCCTCCTGAATCTCACGCCCAGAAGAAGCCACTCAAATCCTCTAAGCCTATAAACAATACACCCTGTCCTCGAAAATAGAGAGAACAAGCCGGTACACTTTCGCGGCGTCACTCTCCTTAGAACACACTCATTCTATCGCCGAACCCCCTATTGACCCGACTTATAACATCTCTCCCAGCTCCTTAGGCCATCCCATAATGGCAGAGAGTCATATGGAAACACCGACCCCTAATAATGAGGTATCAACCCATTAAATAACAAAAGCGTATAAATCCTTAGTACCAATAATATCCTGAAGACAATATCATCAAGTGTAGAAGCTATGAACGAATAAGATATAATAGGCCAAGGAATTTAATTAATATGCCCAATCTAGTGGGACAATTATAATTGAAGTCCATGCATAAAATGGGGATTACATGATACGGAGTCATACATAGCTATCACATTGTTGGAGCCCCGGACGCAACTTTAGCAGTCTGCATCCTAGTGTAAGCGTGCAATGTTATGTCTCTGAGCTAATTCTAGCAAGTAACTAGCTTATCTTTTTAAATACTATTAAATCTTATAAATTCCCTAAATTCCTTATTTAGTCCATATTCTTCATCTTCTCCTATACCTCGCCCTTCCTTTCCTATTCGCCGATCTCATCTAATATATTATTAGTTAAATTTTTAAAGGTAATCAAGCGAAATTAGTATAAAGTTATTATCTGATGTTAATCTAGTCGGGTAATAGAATGCTATGAACACCCCCTGGTAAAGTTAAACGGCCCAAATAAAAAGAAAACTTACAACTTTGTCGTTCAATGTAATGTTACCATATCATAATATCCATAATTATTATAATCTATATGAGTCTGAAAGAATGAGGAACATATCCACTCGAGAGATTGAGACCCAAAACTCAACGATAAAGGGGCGTTTATACCCTTAAAAAATTGAAATGAATTACAATAATAATAACTATAATTAAATAGTAAATGATCACAAATGTATAATCAGCCTTCTAAAGCATGATTGAAAATTATTTATATTACGTCTATAAATGGACTTTTACGTTACAATTTTTCAAAATTTTTAGTTATACAAATATAATATTATTTATTTTAATTTTTGAAAAAATAAATATTTTATAAATGACTTATTAAAATGTTAATACATTGTATATAGTAAATTAACTATATTTAAATAATTATATAACATTTTTTAAATTTAAAAAATATAGTATATTTATAAATGACCTTCCTAATAAGCAGTAAATCAATTTAAAAAAGCAGTTAGCCGCAAACCCCCACCATATCCAGCCCCTCCTCCATCAAGCCATCGCGCTATTGCTTTAAACTATGCCTTTTGATATTTGAGCCCTGATAGGTATCTAATATAAGTAGTTAACACTAACATTTTTGCTTTTATCATTTGTATATAAAGCAATAATTCAATATAAATAGTAAGTTTGTGCATAAACATTACATAAAAATTTATATTAAAATAATTTATGTTTTTACTAAATAAATTTTTTTATTTTTGTAGTATCAATAAAAAAGTAAATAAAAGAAAAAAAATTAAATTAAAAATTAAATACTAAAATAAATTTAACTATAATCAAAAACACCTCGCCTCACCCTCTCCCCATCACCCGTTATTAGAATTTTAAAAATATAATTAACCAATTAAAAACAAACTGCCATTACCAGTGTTAATGTATGGAGTGAAACAACAAAGGTATACGTGAAAATAGACTAGCATTACATATTAAGAACAATATTCAGAGAGAACGTCTACTTACTACACTGAAAGCACTATCTCTCTCCTCTCTCCTATCTCAATTCTCTACATATCATCTGTCGTATCTACATCAATACATACCTACTCTGCTACTCTCTCCTCTCTACTCATCGTACCAGATTTATCACGACTCAATAGGTCAATCTCTCCTCCTCTTCTATCCTTTTCACTTCCTGATCTACATAAGGTTCTTTACTTCTAGAAGCACATCTAATACTAAACGTTCACTAATATATTAATAATGCTAATAACTATTAATGAACGTGAGTAAAATCATTCTCATGTAGCTGGAACCCTAACTCACCTTTCGACTCTTTAATCAAGTGCAGGCCTTATTCATTTCTTCATAGCCAACTCTTAGTTAAAATATATAATAGACTAAATGTTCGTTGGACTAAGTTATAAAAATAAGCTTAATAATTATATAAAATTATATTCTTTATTGCAAACGACGAAAACTTCAGTTGACTCACAACATAAGGAGATCTGGTCCCTTATTAAACTTTCTTCGTATCATAATGAATCAGATGTTACCAGTCACGATATTATAACACTAAAGATGCTGATATAATACTATTATAATTATATATATATTATAAATAATATATACTTAATATTAATATATATTCCCCCAAGTGATTATTAGAATTCGCTCATCACCTTATAATATTAGGATGGTTGGACGTACGGTGACTTCTCATTGGATATAGCTGTGCTGGAGTAATATTATACGAGGTAAGATCCAACCCCAGCCCTTTCAGTATATATATATACGTTACTAAGAGCGAAAATAATATATAATGTTTGCGTTTATTTGTTTATTATTTTTTTTTTATTGTTTTATAAGCCCTAACCCTAAACAAGGCCCCTTTAATTTGTTGGTTTATGCTGAGAGCGAGATCATTACACACATCACTTAATGTACCCCAACAACACCAAACCTAGAGCATAAACTAGATGAGACCTCTCACACACACGAACGGGGTATGAGGCCGTGTGATTTTCATAGCGTCAACAAATAATGCTGATCACCCTGAATGTTTAGCGTAGTGTATTCTGTATTTTTACTTATAATCACGAGGTGAGGAAATGAATCACTATAATAGTGATATAGCTCTACACGTACAACCTGACTCACCGGAGGAAACCGAACCTATAATATGAGTACTAACCACTTAGAGAAGTCATGGCATATTACCTATTATGGAGTGTATAAATATCTACGGTAACTATACACTAGCGATAGATACATTATGAGGTGCCGGACACGGGACCCACGAAGTTTGGAAGCGCACGCCCCAACCACCTAACCAACTCATAACCTACGGATATATTACCGTATATATGTGAGTTACGCGCTGACTGTCTAATGTGAGAAAAAATATAAACATCATTTATATAAGAAAACCAGCATCCTGTTATTGCCCTTATTAGCTATATTAACTATTTTACTATTTAATGTTATCATTACATTCTAATTTTAGTAATAAGTTATGTGAGTATAAATTTATGTAAATTGTAAATAATGGATCTTTTAAAATGGAAAAAATAAAAAACTTTATTTTGTACTTTTATAAATAATGATAGATAAGGATATTGACCTAGAGGCAATTGATAGTATACTCCATTAATGATTATCATATCATTAATGATTATCATCATTACTAATATTAAACTGCGCCGTGTGTGTGTGTGTGCTGGGGTGTGTGTGTGCTTGTGTGTGTGTGGGGTTGTGTGTGTTCACTACCTTGGCAGAACGGCAGAGACGGACTGAGTAGCGATGAAAAGGGCCAAGTCTTTCACTGATTGTAGTACCAATTTATCTAGACTAGTTCCCTTCCTAGAATAGGGAACACTATAATCCCGCTCTCAAGCGATGCGACTACCGAAGTACACTATTACTACAAAATTTTATGCATAGCGAATCGTATCATACATAACTAAATATAACACCTCAGATACCCCAGCCGCCTATATGATTATCACCTACTGAGCACTAAAAAATATACTCACCTATAAAGGCACTCACTCACACTTAATATCTAGTTAAAACTATTCAAACTTTAACTCCATACCTGCACCACTACGCCAGAAATGTTCCATACTAATAACCTGCAGTACTATACGTATATATAATGTAACAATGAATACCCCGTACCCGCCAAATCTAACGGAGCACCCACATTCCTATTCACACTATAAGGTACCGTCGAACAGCCATAGGCCCTATCCCACTAAAGTATAAATAAAGGCACTAATGAAGATCAGTAATCGCCTAACCACAAAAACCAACAAATAACCAGAGATAACAGGTCGTCTAACACTCATTAGACCGTACACAGAGTCGTGCGCCAAATCCGTAGACTGAACTGTAGTAGAGAACCTACACATACTAAAAAGGCAAGCACATTATGCTCACGAAGGCATCACTTGAGGAAATATTAAACAAGACAGGAAATAAATTGAGTGAGACAAGAGAACATCACAAACAACGTATAAAGGAGAGAAACACACAAATGTCTATTCACAAACTATTTAATACTTAATTCAAATGAAGAAAATGTTCCACTCCACCGACTCTCCGATGTCAGTAAGTCCGTTATACTTTATTGATCATTTAATTATGCATTGACAAAAATAACATCAAATAGCGAGGGATTCAAAATCTACCCAGGTACAATGGCATACACCACTATTAAATAATACGCACATATTCTACAAAATATGGTATATAAAGTTTATTAAAATAGGGTTCCCAAAATAACTGATATCTTCGGCACGTGTATCCCATCGACCAGACGTTGCTTATCAAATGTCAAACGTTATGTCATCCCGAAAATACAGACCAGAGGAAGAACATAGTAGCCCAATCATGCACCTAGTGAATTAAATTAATTTCATACACTCCATGTGAATAAATTACCCACTAATACCCGCAATGAAACGTAAATAGACCCCACTATATTTAGTCTTTACCTCATCTATTCAAAATGCCCGTCTTACCGT